>LVTN01000776.1:4966-37825 GCA_001649415.1 Musa itinerans
GAATGCATGAGATACTCATGATATTATTTTGATGCTATGAAATGATATAAAATTTGCTAGCTTATGAGTATCATGTATGATATGATGATTGATTTATTTTTAGTATCATGCATAGAGTAAGAATGATATGTAAAGTTTTAAAATTGTGCATGTTGTAAATTTAAACTATATGATGCACAAACATATTAAAATAATGATTGAAACATTGATGTAATTATAAATGATGATTTGGTATTATGCATACAATACTTCAACTTATGATAATGATGCATGCAATGATGAAATATTCATGATGAAAAAATATTTTGACATTCACGACTTGATTTTTCATCTTTGTTATTTACTTTGTCATGATTTGGAAATTGTTGTAAAGGGAAAAAGATATGAAAAATTATATTCTTCCCTTCTTTTTGACAATGACAAAGGGGGAGATAGCTAGCTTACACAAGTCAAGAAGATGCAAAAACTTGCTTGCTTGCACATCTAAAGAGAAGCAAAAAGTGCAAACGTACATATCGCAAAAAAGGGCAAAACTTATTAGTTTGCTCATCTCAAAAGCAAGAAATGCTATCTTATAATCTCAAGCAAAAGTGCTACCATACCTATCTCAAGAAGCAAAACATGCTAACTTGCACATCTAGCAAACTTGCATATTTTAAGAAGCAAGAGTTGCTTTCTTGAACATCTCTAAATTGCTAGCTTGCATGTTCTAAAATGTTATAATATTCACTAGCTTGTATGATGATAAAACCGGAGATTATGTTAATTATGCAATGTGTTGAATTTGAATATCTCAAACATTTGATAGTTAAACTTCTCCTTTTTGTTGATGACAAAGGGGGAGAAGTATGTTGATATTACGCATGATTTTATCATGACATGTTGCTTGGATTTTTGAATCCAAGAGTTTCTATCAATATGGCATATTGATAGGGGGAGTTTGTTTAAACTCTAGGAGTTTACTTAACTCCGTCATCAATTGGTTGTCATCATCAAAAAGGGGGAGATTGTTGAATCTCAGATTTTGATGATGAAACCAATTTATAAGTGTTTATGATTTAATCTGTGTTTTGAGTGACGCAGGATGCTTCGATCAGGATAAGACAATTAAAGCAGGAAGAATCATGTTGCGCCGGGGGAAAACATGTCAGAAGATTGGATGTCGAGCCGGAGGATCGGTCGACATATCGACAGAAGGCTTTGGGCCATAGATTTGGGCATCGGGCCAAGAAGAGCGGATATTGTGCCAAGGATATCGAAGTTGCGGAGGTCAACTAACCGATTGGGCAATAAGCCGCAAGAGAGGACGATGCACCGAAGAATCGGACGAAGCGTCGATGGACCAATGACATGTCGGACAACATAATTCATGCTTAGTATTAATTATCTAGATCGAAGTATGTTTTTACATGTGCATGATTAACTACGATAGTAAGGCTTAAAGCAAAATGAAGTCTCGGAGTCAAGAACGCGATTTCGTTGGGAGTTCGAGAGTTTCTCGGAAGTTCGGACATTCGTCAGAAGTTCTGCCAGAATTGACCGAGAAGTCCAGGAGCTTACCAAAGAAGCTCATCGGTACTTGCTAAGAAGATAATCATGAAGTCCAGGAGCTTGTCGGGAGTCCATTGGAACATTGCCGAGAGATCATCGAAAGTTTGCCGAAAGATCACCGGAAGCTCGTTGGAAGAAACCTAGACACTCGGACTTTATTTAACTTAGTAAATATCTTAAATTTACAGTTAGCACATAATTAGGATTAGAATTGGGCCAACCCAATTAGAGGACAGTTGGGCCAAGTTTGGGCTGTGTTGGGCCGAGAGAAAGGCCCAAACAGTGACCAAACAAGTGAAACTATCGTGACACAGTCTCCGATATTATGTCAGGCGGTGGTACCGCCAGTCTGGGCAGTGGTACCACCCAGACACAGTCTTCTAGGTGGTGGTACCGCCCAGTGTCAGACTGTAGGCTGTGGTACCGCCCGGTGCAGGCGGTGGTACCGCCCGTACCCTGAAATTTCGGGGGTTTGAATTTTGGGCTCCAAATTTGAATCCATTTGGGCCTATAAATACCTCAGCTATTTCTGCATAGATGAGTAAGAAATATTGAGCAAAACTCTGTGATTCTAAACTTGTAAACCTTAGAAAGTTGAGTTCCCTCCTCCCAAAGCTTAGAGAGAGTTCTAAGGGAGGTGTGAGAGGGATACCTTGTAAAAGGTTGGCTCCTAAACCTGTGAAAATGAGAAGAGGGGTATAAAAGGGTAGTTGGTCTACACCCATTGAAAGAAAACCAATAGTGGATGCCGGTGGCCTCGATGGAAGAGGAATTGACGATGTGGCTGTAGGTCACGACAACCGAACCACTATAAAAATCTGGTATGCGTTTCTCTTGTGCAATTTACTTTATTGCAAATCATTTTACTTGCTTTACATCCATTACGCTCTTTCGTACACTTTCAAAGTTAATACCTTTACAAAATAGTTTTTCGTCGAAAATAGATTTAATCGTAACGAAGTTTTTAATCGACGTAATTTTTACCGCTACACTAATTCACCCCCCCTCTTAGTGCCAACTCTTTTCCTAACACTAAGAACCCAAGAAGACCACTTGAAAGAAAACTAAAGTGATGAGGACCTTAATGAAGATTTGGCACTCTTAACAAGAAAATTTAAAAAATTCATAAAATTTTTTTTTAAAAATGACACTAAAAATAAATTTGAACCCAAGAAAGATAAAGTAATATGCTACGAATGCAAGTAATATGATACTGAATCATGATCTTATAGTATGCTCAATGAGCTATATGCATTTTTTCATATGAGTTGTTACGATGCTTGCGTACAAATTTTATATGGTGAATCATGAAATTACAGTATGCATTTTTTTTCTCGAGTTCTATACAATGTTTGAGTATGGTATGAATTTTATATAATGAATCATGAACGTACAATCTTTAATACGAATCTTCTCCTCTTATGATGTCATCTGACAATCAGTCGACTAGGGCCTCGACCTTGTTGATCTTGGACTCCGCTTCTTCTTGCGAGCTCTCTACCCCAACAAGCCTTCATTGGCCATGGTAGAGTTCCTCCAAGCTCACTTCAAGAACATCCAAGCGGGTTTCCGCCATTGTGAGTCTCTCCTTATGACTTTTTTTCCCAGTCGGCGCTCTAGATTGCGCCTCCTCCGCTCATGGAGAGTAGCCAACTTCTCGCTCGTCATGTTCGCTGCCGCGCTCCTCATGAGCGGCTCCAACAAGCATGAGAGTGAGTGTGCACTTGCAGCCCACCTACGGCTGCTTGGGGCAAGGGTCTGGCTTGCCCCATCTTGCTTGATTCGCCACGATGCTTTGCCATGGCGAAGTTGCAAAGTTCCTTCGCTGCTCGCTCGAAGTGCTTGCCCGCTCTGATACCACAATGTCATGACCTTAGTTGGAATTGCCTAAGGCATGAGGCACCCTTGCGGTCAAGATGCGAACTTAGCTTGCGTTGCTTAAGTCGCGCTTTGCCCTTGCGATTTACGTCCGCAAAGATCAGCCCACTTGCAACCTCTTGTAGGTCCCGAAGGATCTATAAAAGAGAAAGTTGATTAGTTCGAAGAACAAGCGATAGACAAGTCCCGACGTCTCGCGAAAAGGGGAAGCTTTACAAGCAATTCAGCGAGTACCTTGCGTGCACAAGAGAAAAGAGGAAGAGGAGGAAAACAAGGATTTTAGAGGGTTGAACGAATAATTGCAAGTCCACAAACAGTTGATCACCGGGTGCCGGGCGCAACAACAAGTTCCCGTCAAGGTAACGTACGAACTTGCGAAAGGTTGTTCAACGCCCGACACTATACCAAAGCCCATCCCCCATGGTGCCACCCGGGTGGTTCCAAGGTGCTGAGATGGTTGACGTTTCGCATGCGGCAGCAAGCTGCAGAAAACAGCCCGTGGCATGGCTGACGTTTCAGTGAGCGGTCGCTTTGTAGCGCTGTAACTTGTTCAAACTTACATTTTTACAAGAAAAATGACTTAAAACCAAGACAAAACATGCTGCCAAGCAGCTATACATGTAGGTGTGAGCAACGAACGGTTCGTTGAACGGAGTTGTTGTGGGTGCGCGATGACCGTTCGTGACAATGTGATAGACACAGACACAAACACGAGACATTGATACGTGATAGTCATTGAGAGATTACGGTTCCTCTCTCATCCTCCCTTATCCCTAATCCATCAATCTAAGTGGTCATGTAAAAAGATAGAAAGAGAGTTGAAGGAGAGTATAGTTCTCCTTTCAGATCGACATTACTATGATTTTCGGATCCAAAGACAGTGCCCCTATAGATCAGATAAGATTCTTTCTAGATGATATCGCAAGATACGTATTGTAAATCTGATTTATGATTATTTAATTTCAATCATAATATTTAAATATTTTTACGTAATATATAACATATTATGATTTTTATGAAGCTCCCTATGTAAGGATCATAAGCAACAAAGATAGAAAAGGTGAAGAGTGGAGGTGGTAGTGGCAATGATAATGGCGAGAAGGGGCGACAGGACAGAGTCTACGAGTGGCGTTGCTTGCAATGCCACTCACGATGTATGGTCCGTGGCCAAACCAATTAGGCGCAGGTACCATAAGGTAAAAGCACGGTACTAAAAGTTGGTAAAATACTCAATATTATTTCTCCCTTACTACATAATCGATATAGTTTATTGGTTAATAAATATAGTACTAAAAAGAACAAGCAATTCCATGCAAAATTAGAAGAGAGGGACTAGCAAAGCATGGCATCTTTACGAGCTCGATTGCCAATAGCTTCAGCTCATGTGGGTCATGGGTTTGGTGCGATCCAGCGTGCCTTGGAGGGCGGCTTGCTATGATCATTTTCGTCCTCGCTCTCGTGGACAAAGAGAGCGTAGAAGCCGCCGTAGACGGTCAGCCCCGAGATGCACCAGACGAGGACCGCCACTGGCGGTGGCATGACGGCAGCGACGCGGTAGGTGAGCATGACGACCAGGGAGGCGGAGAGGAGTCAGATCGCCATCTCCAGGCTCCCTTTCCGGCGGAGGGACTCCTGGGGGGTGCTCTCGAAGAGGCGCAGGCAATAGAAGAGGGAGAGCAGATCGGCGTAGGAAGCGATGACGAAAGAAGCGCTCCAAGGGTCGTCTCTGGAACGGAGGGAGAGCAGATCGGCGTAGGAAGTGATGACGAAAGAAGCGCTCCAAGGGTCGTCTCTGGAACGGTACAGGGCGGCGAGGAAGTTGATGGTGAGGAAATTTTTATTTTTTCTGATTAATGCTCCATTTTTCATTTACTCTCTTAGAGCATCATTTTTTAAAAGACGAGATTATCCTTTTTGCATGACCAGCCATTGTCTCCGCCTCTGCCCTACCGCCATGCCACCTTCACCCCTCGTCCTTTAACCCGCCGCCTCCCACTGCCTCCGCCGCTATCGTGGACTCGATGACACACCGCCACTCAAAGGCCTTCTCCTCGAGAGAGTTGAATACATGGGATCGATCGGTTGATGCTGTTAAGGCAATGGCTATCAAAATCAGTGGTCAACTAGGGCCTGCACTGGGACCATCGGGGCGGATGGAGGTCAGTTACGCCAAGTGGAAGTCGTGGCAATAGTTACCGACGTCAACGACGACGAGATGGACTTCGACCGATCGATAGATGAGGCACTTGCTACTGGTGGCGCAACAAGCGAAGATGAAGATCTTGTAGGCACTTTCACGAAGCTCTCCATCGGAGAGCTGGATGCCCAATTGGCCGAAGGAGGAGGGGAGATCGGTGACGGCGATGACAGAGAGGAAGAGGGGAAGGGAGGCGAGGGCGGAGGAAGAGGGGAGTGGAGGCGGCGGTGGCGACGACAGAGAGGAAGAGGGGAGGGGAGGCGAGGGCAACGGGACTAAGGCGAAGGGCGGTGAACGACGATCGGTGGCACGGAGGTAACGAGCAATTTCTCTCCTAGAAAATAAAAAACGCTATGCGAGAATAAATGGAAAAGGAGGCGCTAATCAAGGGAAAAAAAAGAATTTTTTTTGGAAAATTTGTCCAAATAAAATGACGGCTCCGTACATACATCAAAAGCCCCAACATATTCGACAATAACAACTTTTTCGCTAGGCAGGATCCTAGAGCATCCGGTTCTTTTGGCTTTACCCTCGAAGATACATAAAAGAGTAACATATTACGGTCGCTGTGAAACAAAGCTTCATTTCCAATAAGTTGTTTTCGCATTCGCCCATTCATTCAACTGTGATCTAACAAGTGATGACAATTTACAGGAAATTCTCGTAAGCTTATAATTATTAGCCGAACATCAGAATAAAATTCTCTTTTTTTTTTCTTTTTTAACCAGGGCAGGTAGGTGGTGGAACTGCTGCTTGTTGGATTCAAATTACAGGACTCCGTGATGGTCGTCAAGCCGGACGCGGTGGGAAAAGATTTTATAACCATTGCTTCTGCACCGAAACATCTTTTTATCCGCATCCTTCCATAAACTATATATTTGGTGTGACCATGATTTTGAAAAGTAAAAAAGTCACGGGTCGAAATTACAATGAAATTTGTGCAAAATATCACGGATTCCGAAGATCAAAAGCAAGTACTTTTCCCCTTTTTTTTATGCTCCCTTCTTTTTGTAAACTGACTGACTTTGTTTAGCCGTCGGTAAGGTATTCTTAGATCGTTGGCAAGATCAACGCGGCCCTTGAAGTCTCCGCTTCGTTTAATCTGCCGAGATTTCTGTGACGCCGTATCACAATCAAAGAAAATAAACTAGTTTTTAATGACGAACTACAACACGGTTTAGAGGGGGAAAATCAAAAAAGAAATAAATAATTAAATATATCTTTGCATAATGCATAATATATTATGCAACTGAACTGAATGCCACACACCAATCCACCCCATGATTTAGTTAGTTAACCAAAGTTTAGTGTGGTAAATAATAAATTTGACTCTGTGAAGGATGCCACGATTCACACCAGATGACAAAGCAAGCAGTTTTGTAAGTCTCGTTTCATGATAACATCAATCCCAACTCTTGATGGAACTTAGGGTTAACAGAGAACAAGACTGTTGCTCCAACTCAGATGAGGTCTTATGTGAGAAAACAACAATATTTAACAGAAAAGGACGCCTACCAAAGCCACAACCAATTCATATTGTAAGATTCACAGACAAGTCACCTGAAGAAAACCCTAATATGCACCCAGCTGTTCATGGAAAATTGGTTGCTATGTCATCCAGAGAACCCCGAGAAAGCACAAGGAATCTTAGGAGACCTCCACTGACTCGAGTACTCAGACAACCTCAGTTGCCATGAAACATGGTTAGGGTAAGAAACACCAATGATCAAACTGCAGAACTTATAGTTGAACAGCAGCAGGCAATCACATTCGCATCTTCCAATTTGAACAGAGAATGAGTATAAAACATGATAATCTTGCTTCTTATTGCTGCTTCTGCATTCACTTCCTCTGCAACCAGCAGCACCACCAGTCTCTACAGCTTCCAAACAAAAATGTTAAATATGGTGGTATCTCCAACCACCAGAAGCTCATTTCAATGACATTCACACATCATACATGAAGGTAGACACTTTGTTTTGAGCCAACCAAGTGTTCCCGAGACTACAAGAAGTAGTCGGGAGTTTTGCGAGTAGTATCGGGCTCGATTTGTCGTGGTGCTGGATCAAACTGAAGGAAGTTCTGATCCATGTTCTCCCCAATCTCTAATATAGCTGCCATGTTACCACACCGGTAACAGTAGTTTGGCGCGCTAAACACGGTAACAACATTTCTGTCCTGCACTCATGACAACGTGTGCAAAATATGCATAACAAGTTAGGGCCTCAAAATGCTGCATAATGAAACAAAATTTGCTGGAGTCCACTTGGCCCTAGAAGAAATTCAAGCAATATATAATGTGCTCTACTCCAGTTAATCTTTGACAAAACTGATTAAGACATTCCAATTGACTTCAGAATAACACAAATATGATCAACAAATTCTGCTTGCATAATCTCAAGACCTTTCCTTTACAATGATGCAACAAACTTAATTTGACAGGCAGAATCCAAGATACAACACTGTGAGACAGAAGTGTCATCCATGGAAAATGTGCAGAGGTAACGATTGAATTGGGCTACCCTAGCTTAAATAACGAGAACATAACCAAAGTTGCCACACATGCTACAGAATTATCATTAAATGGGAAATATGCCGAGGGAACAACTAAATCTGGTTAGCCTAGTATAAATAGCATGAACATGATGCTAAACAAAGAGAATGGAGAAAACCAGATAGAAAAATTATCCAGTAAATTTAAAGAATAACTTTTTTTTTTTTGGTATTCTCTTTATTTTCTCAAACATCCAACATTTTCTTTTGACTCTCTTGCCTTCATTCTCCATATAACTATTTAATCACCCACTGGTAATCTATCAATCACAAATTATTCCTGCTGTCATCCTAGAAGCAAAAAATCTTTAAGAAATGCACCTTGCAACAAAATATTTGGTATAAAAACCCGACAAAGTGACCAGATATTTAACCAACATTTCAACCCACCTGGCACCAATTAAAACCTTCCATAACAAGTTGATGGGCTCTTGCAATCAGAGTTAGGCCATTATTATGATTAAACTGTTGAGCAATGTCTTGTCCAAATGTGTATCCTGCTCCCCTTGGTGATATTCCCCATCCACATCGATCATCAGGATCAGACCAGAGAAGATCACACATGGGACCTTCATGTGGAACCTATAGGCCAATAAGCATTTAAGTTATTTCATATGGTAACTAAGTAAACCAACTTAGATGTTAAAAAGACACCGCAAAACATAACAAATACTTATAAATAGAAAAGTATTATGGAAACGGGTAACTAGTACATTTGTCGACTCAGAGCTGAGAATTTCCAGTTTCAAGTGAACATAACCTAAAAGAAAATAGACAAACCTCAACTTCAAAACAAAGCATGGGGTTAAGTTGTTGAAATATTTCTAATGGACAATTTATGATGGTCACTCTGCAATTCAAAGCTAAATATGCAAGCTATTTACAACAAAACTTATCATGTTGATGTGCCAAAGCTTATCTCAATCAGTGTTTTTAAAAGTGCTAGGCACTCGCCTAGGTGCCCACCTGATGTTCCAGAATATTAAAATTTAAAAATATATATTATGATTGATAAATATGATCAAAAAAATAAAAATAACACAGCAAATTGAAATCATATAAAATACCAAATTACATTGTCCATCTTCTAATAACAAAAATATTAAAACAATTAAGTTTAACATCAAATTCAATGAAATGTGCTACACAGGGTTCTACTGATAGAGATAAGTTGATTGAAATGAGAAAGAATGGCTGAGAAAAAAGTGCACCATAGTTCTAACTCAAATTCAATAAAATGTGCTAAACAATTCTAACTCCTAATAGAGTAAAAGTGCACCACCTCAATATGGTGCAACAAGCTGATAAAAAATGAGAAAGAATGGATTGAGAAAAAAAAGTAACCGGCAGCTATGGAGGAAGGTGGGGAAGAAGAAGGTGGAGAACTAAGCTGCGGACGAAGGCGGCGGCAGTGGATGTAGGGTTTTGTTTTCACGTTTGTCTAACTGGGTCAAGCCAAGGGGGGAATGGTTGGTTATTTTAGGGTACACTAGTTGGTTCGATTGAACCAACTTGTTCATTCAATTGAACCATGCTTGAACCTCGATCCAATTTGGCTCAGGCACTCGTCCAAGGCGTTCGGCACCTAGGCGCAAGTGAGCGCCCGAGCTGTCACGGACAAAGTTCTAAACAGGATGTTTGATGTAATACTTATGTATGTCCGTGTCTTTCTGTTTGTTCATGCTTTGCACAGCATGTAGCGGGACGGTCGAAGACATAACAGCCTCGTTTAAGTGGGCTTGATGGCCGTTTTAGGCTCGTAAATAAAGATTGTGTCATGTGGACACCAGTGAGAGAATTCGGTCTGTAATGGACCATTTTAACCCTTTGTTGTGCAACTATTCTGAGCTTGTAAAGTCTATTTGTAATTTGCATTGTCAATGAAGTGTTTTCGGAGATGTTTGCTTGTGGATCCCGAGCGAGACGTTTTCTCTAACCCGTTTTCTCTTATGTAGGTCCTAAGGGACCAATGGGAGGTTTCGGGAAGGCTGACCATTGCGGACGGACACGCAAGGGTGCCGCACGACTTAGGCAAAACCAGCTAAGTCCGTGACAGATGGTATCAGAGCGGGACAAGCACCCATTGAAACACTTGGCATGCAAACGTGGGGGACCTAGCAGGGCTGCGAGGAGGGCAGCCGGCACGCGCGACCGTTTTGGGGGAAAACGGGCATGGCGATGTAGGAAAAGGAGGCGCTCAGAGGAGCGGGCATCCGAGATTGGCATTCAGAGGAATGGCCAACTCCTTCGCGCGAGAGGCACCACGAGGACAAACAAGCTGGGAAGAATGTGGAGCGCACAAAGGTTGGGATGGCTGAGTTCGAGCTACGGCTCGACGTTGACAACTATACTTGATGGTGCTCAAGGCAAGCGAGGCGCTTGGTAAAGGACGAGACCATGCAAGGTTGAATGAGTTGCTCAGCGACCGAAAGAGTTGTGCAAAGCTCACAGAGGTGAGGGGAATTGCTAACTCGAAGGATTCGGTACTCATGCAAGGGCTTGTATGCAGACGATGGAATGTTCGTGGCCATCCCAAGGCGACCGAAACTCGGTGCCATGGAGCATTGAAACTTTCTCTTCGGCATATGAAGGATACGTCCGCAGGAGGCTGAAGAGTGCAGCGAGTTCAGCATGTTGCTAGGCCTTGAGGGGCGCAGTGGGGGCTGTATTGACGTGGAGTCGCAATCTAGCAAGTGCGTTTGCAGGAGGCAGAACTTTGCGCAGTTTGTTCAGCAAATCGGAGTAGTCCAAGGGGATGGTGGTCTCCGAAGCGAAGAAAGATGTTGCTCCAATGGGATAGATATCCAGGAGATCCCAGCTCTCTAGAGGGAGAACCAAGAACCAGGTGCAACGGACCGCACATGTTGAGGAGGACCTCAAAAACAACAACTCTGCGAGCGGCGAGGAGTCGTCGCATGATCTCGCTTGAGAGAATGCATTGGTGGATGCATTGCGAGATCAAGTGGGGGAGCAACCCAAAAGCAACATAAATGAAGACACACTTGGAGTCGATATGGAGATCGGACTCAAGGGAGGGCTGACCCGTGGAATGGTGAGCGCGAGGGCCACCATCAACTCAATGCAAAACGAGGAGCGGAGCAACTTGGGTGTAACTTGGCGAAGTACCCAAGCCGCACGAAGGGAGCCAGCATAGAAGATGGAATATGGAGCGGAGGCACAATACTTTCCTTGGACAGAGGTCAAGGACATGAACTCTTGCAAAGGCAAGAGCGAGATCATGTCGTTCCATGAGTCCTTCTTTCTGATGGGGCGGGCTCATCCTGCATGGTGCCAAAGATGAAGGGAGCTTCAAGGCACATGCACCTTACCTCAGAGAAGCAATTGACGGAGGAACTAAGGCGACTCAACTTGCGGAGGCGAAGTTGGGTTCAGAAGGCCTTGGCACGGGGCAAGAGGACGCGGAGGCGAGTACTCTTGAAGAATATGCCACAGTGTTGTCATTCAAGTTGTTTGAAGGGAGCGGTGCGCAGCGGAGATTGTGCTGGTAGGGGCAGAGGCCCAGGATCCAGACAATGGTGCACTAATTGCAGCGAAGTCGGTGGACTTCGGGAGCTACTAGGCGACGGACTGTCCTAGAGCGGTGCTTCATCTAGGTGTGACCCAAGAGTGGGTGGATGAAGGTCGATTGCCAAAGGAGCGAACAAAATCGAAGGTGAAAGAGACCCTATGATGTATTGGCAGAGGCCACACAGGGAGGGTTCACAATTCGAGTTCATCCCACAAGGATCAGAATGCAATGGAGATGTCACCAGGAGGCGACATGGTGCAGCGGATCGTGGTGGAACAGTTCGTGGCAATGCGATACACACGAAGACAATCCCGTGAGGGACGGGGTCATACGGAGGTATGACCGGGAGCTACTGGAAGCTCCAGTTCGGTGAACAACACGACGGCAAGAAGGGCTATGGATTCAAGGAGTGAAGGCCATGGTACCGCAGAGGCGGGTCTTCCGTGCGTGCATCGAATCTTGCATCAGATGAAAGCCTTGGCTATCAGCATATGGGGGCTGTGTTCCACCAAGGAAAAAGTTTGAAGGCAAGTACCAGTGAGTCCCAGGGGAGGGACTTGATCATGCAGAGGTATGATCGAAACAGCTGGAGAGTTGGACTCTCCAGATCCCACATTCGCTTAAGGGAGCCCGACGAGTCAGAGGACAAGGTCGAGTAAGCGAACGTTCTGTTTGTTCATGCTTTGCACAGCATGTAGCGGGACGGTCGAAGGCATAACAGCCTCGTTTAAGTGGGCTTGATGGCCGTTTTAGGCTCGTAAATAAAGATTGTGTCATGTGGACACCAGTGAGAGAATTCGGTCTGTAATGGACCATTTTAACCCTTTGTTGTGCAACTATTCTGAGCTTGTAAAGTCTATTTGTAATTTGCATTGTCAATGAAGTGTTTTCGGAGATGTGTGCTTGTGGATCCCGATTGAGGCGCTTTTCTCTAACCCGTTTTCTCTTTTGTAGGTCCTAAGGGACCATGGGAGGTTTCGGGGAGGCTGACCTTTGCGGACGGACACGCAAGGGTGCCGCACGACTTAGGCAAAACCAGCTAAGTCCGTGACAGAGCGGTGATTCATTGAAACGCCTCACCTCGACATTTTGCGAGGTGCTCAGGTCTTATCTCGCCTCTCTCGAGTGCCTTTTGAAGACAATGATCTCAATAGTCTCATCCTTCAACTTATTGACACTAATACTGTGTGTCCTAGAATTAAACCAAGCATGTACAAAATCAATGTAATGATGACTGAAATAACTCCTGAATTAGGTACCAGTTGCACCACCACAAATGTATCCATATTCTTAGTTCCAAATCATTCCACTGGACAAGTCATGAGAGAATTTACTTGTTAGAGAATGGTCAGGTTGATTTGAAAGGACTGGGTTTGTACCTATTCCCATCTGACTGATCCAGTTCAGCACATGTCTGTTTGAATCAGTTGGAAGAATTTTTTTTACTTGCCAGGGTAAGACTGAATACATTGACTATTCCTAGACTCCACATTGGCACTGGCAGGAGCCTTATGCACTAAGCTAACCTTAAGCAGTGCTCTGCACTAACCTTCTTACAATATAGAAAAAAGGCTCACTGGTTATGATTATTACTACTGTTTTTCTATTGATAGTTTTAGTTAGTTGACAAAATCTGATCCATTAGTTGCTATACAACATAGAGAAAGTAGAAGAATCAATGATAGAATCTAGACACATACCTCCTGTATACGATTCAGAGCACGGATATTATCTAATGTATCCAATGATGGGGATAGACCACCATGCAAACAGAATATCTACAATCGGAAAACAATGACATCTTTTGAGAATTTGAAAGTGGCTAAATTAGTAAGTGCAAAGTAAAGGAGCAAGAAATAAGACCTGATTCTCGATAAGAGCTGTAAGAGGCAGATAATCAAAAAGGTCAGTAAAATACTTCCACACATTGGCATTACCATACTTCCTCAAACACTCATCATAAAAGCCATACCTGAAACCACAATCCCATGGGAGATGAACATTAATAAAGTCTAGATATCATGAAATATCGAGGAATTTATCCCACTACTGTAGCTATTTAACATCAAACAAATTTCCCATAACTTACATAGTAAAACATTTCTTTTTTTGCATTATATATTTCTACTTGCTGAGTTGAATTAGAAGGATCTGATAAAGGTGTCATCAAAGGCATAACATTCATAAGCACAAGTAATATACTTCAAACATTTGTACTTGCCAAATCAAGGTTTTCAAATGACTAATGGCTGTTAGATGAACATCCAAAAACTATTGCCCTGTGCTAAATTAGACGAAGATCTTCAATTTTGTTGACTATTCACAAACTAGGTAACCTCTGTCTTCCTCTCATCTTTGAAACTCTGCAGTCTTGTGTCATCTCTTAGCTATTGAACTTCGTACTTTCATGTATGCCATGTAGTAAAGTGACAGACACTAAAGGTCACTAAGGATACTAAGGATGCTCTGGAGAGGTCACTAAGGATACTCTGGAGGTAAAGGTTTAGGTAAGAGAGGAAGAGAGATGTTCAAGCTGATCCTAGATAACTAGCATCAGGTATCATACTTCCATGACAAAGAAGCTGTCTTAACTGAGGAATAAGAGAACAAATAAGGGGGAGGAAAAAGAGAAGGGAGGAGCACTAAGAAACAAAAAGAGAAGAAGTAGAACAAGAAGCATGAGACAAACAATATCAGTATATAAAAATGGTGTTCCCAGTGCATTAGGCTCCTGCTAATGCAAGTTTGGAGCATTGTTGTCTTATGCAGTCTTACTGCTACAAGCATAGAGAAAATTTCCATTATTTAAATTCTAATCTCGCAGATTGCAGGAGAGCAATCTTATCATGATACCAATTACCAAAGCTCACCCTCTAGTTATGTACAACATCATGTATCCCAAGCAAATGTCAGTATATCTAGAAGATAAATCATGTAAAACTTTTAGATTTGCTACAACCAGATTGGCACCTATCAGAAAACAATTAGCCATGCCTTTCCGACTAAATCTAGGGATCAGTTAAAATTATAGCAAAAAGAGAAATTCATTAGCAGACCCTTAATGCAAATAACTATCAAAATTAAATTAAGAGAAATTCGTGGTTAGCCCCTTACTGCAGATAAAGCTCGACAGAGATAGAATCTACATCTCCTATTTAGATAAAAACTAAATAGCATCATGTGGATAACACCAGCCAGTATCATACTGAGTACTCTACTCCCTATTACACATTCGTGCAAGACTTTGGCTTATATAAGGACTCTCTTAGGATAAGAATAATAGATTGAACTAAACCTTATGGTTGTTCTAGCAAAATTGAATCACTGGCTCACCAGCCAACAGTTTATTTGAACTAATATATAGATTAACATACTATTACTGTATTACATGAGCTTCCAGCATCTACGGTATCTAAGAAGCGTGTGATTGATGCAACCTTACTTCTGTATGTATATGCTGTTTGATGATTTATATCCATGATACCGACATCAACTTAAAGCAACAGTACATTGCATAACACGTGCACAACATTTGCTAGATTTTATCATCAATGTACTTTTTGTTGAGGAATGTAGAAACTTCTAGCTTTAGTGGATAAAACACTATTAGCTGGTTGCCACAGGCAAAATAAAAGTCCTTCAAGATATCATGCTACCCTTCTTGGTGTTATCCAAAGCAGCACTAAAATGCACTGTCAACATGGAAGGTTATGTTTTTTCTCAACAGACTTCTTGTACTGTTTTGCAATGAAAAGATTGATCAAATCTGATTTGCAGTCTATATTTTTTTTCTCAAGATCATTAAGCAGAGAAATTTGTACTTATGCTCTTTCAGATTCCATATAAGATGAAACTTTTGTGAATAAAACAAACAGATTTTTGAATAATAATTTTAAATTGGCATTAATCATCATTAAGTACATGCCGGACAAAGAAAATAATCACAAGAGGACCTACATATTCTGTCTATATTCTAATGCCACCAGTTTCATCATAAGATTTCACTCTTGAAAAGCATACAACCATAAGTGTACTAGCAAAAGGAGCCACTTACACTTGAGTTATTTGCCGGCTCTCATGATTTCCTCTAAGGATGGTAATTCTGTCTCTATAACGAACTTTCAAGGCCACCAAAAGTGTGACCGTTTCAACAGAGTAATAGCCACGATCTGCATCAACCATAGTAGTTAATAAAAAGATAAGACATTTTGGACATCTAATAACAAACCCCAAACAAGTGCAGCAAGTCCAGACCAAGTGTTGTAATTTGGACAACAGCAGATAAATGCTAAACAAAAATGCTCATCAGTTATAATTTAGCAACATAAACCAAGAGTTAATGTCTCACTATGTGGTCATAAATAACATTGTATTGAAAAAAGATGATGAAAAGGAAAGGAGTTCAGGTATAGGCATGTCAGCATGCTGACAGAAGCAAAATATATAACCAAGGCTAAAATTCTGGTTAGGAAAAAAGCAACCATATAAATCATCTTATAGAAGACAAACATTTATAACCACAAATTTCAAATAAATGTTTTTATATGACACAAAAATATTGATGTCGACCTTCTTTCTAAATTATAAATGACAAGAAAGCTAATCTATTACATTATCTTACTACTGAAGTCGTGAATGGAGCTTTCTACAACAACCAAAAAAAGGAATATAATGCACTCATGCATTGTTCTGAATAACTCAACAAATTTATTAGCAAATTTGATTATTTGGATCCAAATGTCTTTTAAGCTTTTCTACTTTGTCATGCTTCTCACAACCATGAGATTTACTTGGCTGAATGCTTGTGATTATACTGTCTATTTGTCATGGCTCTACCATGTAGACGTCCAATAGAGAATGGACATACCGGTTTTGAAGTGAAAAAAGGTCCAACATATACTCAAAGTAGGAAATTGAATGTCAATGTACAGTTATATACTAAATTATGTGATTTTTCATTACTTCATGTAGCTGTAGGTAAAATAAAAAACCAGAACCAGAAGATCCAATCTTGAGACAGCTACCTAGGGTTTTTATTTATTCAATTAATGTCTTTTATCAGTAATTATTAATACATATCACAATGTCAAATTTTGTTAACTGTCTCACAGCTTCCATACAGATGTTCTTAGACCTCCTTCTTCCTCTTTGGACTTCCAAGATATTCATGCTCCTTCTCACATTAGAAACTCATATTTTCATTGCACACAGGACTGCAAATGAACTGTGAGGATTTCAAGTTTCGATGATTAATGCTATAATCCGATTGTTGACAAACCAAGGAGATTAAAGTTGAAATAACTTGATCATGAAAAAATTGAGTTTAAGTTCAAAGTCAGCATGCTAATACACATGTCTAACAAGCTGTGATCAAACACCTGCAACTAAGATATGCGCAAGAGAAGTTGAACTCATTTTCACAGCCAACTAAAAACCACAAATCTCAAAGCCCAAATCCAATAGTTGCAAAACACTAGCAACTAGCAGGCTCTCCCATTCTCACTCACATTTCTGTTCCTAATTTTTTCATGTTCACCAAACACATTTAGATCAACCATGCTCATTTGAGTTTTGGCATCCTTCTGTAGAGATTATTTCTGTAACCAAAAAAGATTTGCAGCCTATTGTTAAAACCTTCTCTGAGATATCAAGAGGATGAAATGGACAACAACTCCTTGGTTCACTTTCATTACAGATATTTCATCTCCCTCAAAATAGAATCTGACATGACTAGAAATCCTTCTACAATTTTTTTTCTTTAATATGTTTGCCATATAATCTATTTTATTATTTCTATACAGATGGAATCAAGCCTCATATAGGAAAATTCATCTCGAGTTACAGGTTACTGTGGACATCTACTATAATTCTCCCCCATATTGCAAAAAAGTCTGATTGTCAGTTAAACAAAATAAGTTTAATAAAGCCATATATTTCATTTGTCAACCACTGCCATTAAGCCATATGCTTGAAAGTTTTGTCCATCAATGTCAAGATTAATATATATAACTTGCAAAAGTCAAACTATGAGGTAACATGACCATTGAATAGTTGGTAAGTCCACCTAGTCAAGCTTCAAGTGTGTCAAAGGTAAAATTGCATACAATTAACAATGAATATAAACCATTATGATGTCAGGTAGATCAATTTTTCCAGAAGCATTCTGACACTCATATAGTTCTTCCATGTCAGTAACATGATCAGACCTTAGAAAACCAAATCTTGTGATAATCCCTGAGCCAGACAACTTAACACTTGACATAGTTAGCCGGCAAAATGAACAGAGAAAAGAAAACTTTTCAAACTTAAACCAAATTAACTAGATAAGGAGTTGCCAATCCCAAATAGTCAGAAAATTATGGTTTGTTCTTGTTGTTGAGACTTAGACAATGAGCTAAAGTTGACATACTCATTCAGGCATAATATTTCAAGTAACTACATTAAAACAACTTCTTGATATATGACACAATATATTTTTTTGACTTTGTTTAATAACAATGTCGAACCAATTTCATATTATATGGCACAATCTTTCTATCAACTTTGTTTTTGTTTGGACTTGCAGAGAAAGTTAGTGTGAAATATACCTAGAGTTGGTGTTAAAAATCCAATACATTATAGAATTAGTAAAGAAACGGGCAGCTATTCACCTTTTGACTATGATATTGCAAAATATCATATTTTAAGCATATGGTAGAAAGGTCCGGTGAGTGATAGATAAAATCGTAATACATTTGACAAATGACGTGTCTCCGCTATATTAACTGCTGACAAAAAAAAAAAAAAAAAAACCATATTTTGTGCGCACATACAAGTCCAAAAAATTGTCACTCAACCAACTAAAGTCTGCTTCCCTTTCATGGGCAGAACACAACCACAACTCGCTTCTATATGCGTTAACCATCTACTTGTAAGCAGAAGGAAACTGCAAGGGAGAGAACAGTTGTGAACTTATGGAAAATTGAGATCACAACCAAAATCAGATCAATTGCAAGTAACACGAATGGAGCAAGGAATGCATTCTTTTGCTAGTTCTTCCCTTAAAAGACTGACCTACATAGTCCCCCATAAAGAGGTAATTGGTATCGGGCGCGTCCCCACCGATCCGGAAGAGCTCGACGAGATCGTAGAACTGCCCATGGATATCACCACAGACCGTGACGGGGCACCTCACCGGCTGCACGTTCCATTCCTCGACGAGGACAGCCCGCGCCTGGTCACAGAGGGCCTTCACCTCCGCCTCCGGCAGGAACTTGCATTCTCTGAGCTGCTCGATCTGGCGGTCCAGGTCCGCGTACGACGGCATCTTCCAGCCCCCCACCTCCGGCCCGTCCGATCTGCGGTTGACGGGAGCCTATCTCGGAGGCCGGAATTCCAAAGGAGAAGCGGCCGCGACGTCCCCCAGCAGAAGACGATCAGGCGGATCGAAGCTTCAATGGGAAGGATAAAAGCTAAGGGTTAGGGTTTGGAAAGGAGAAAGAGAGGGAGGAGAGAGAGAGAGAGAGGAGGAGTCGATCCGGAGAGCCTCGCAGGCTTGGTTCCGTTCTTTTATTCTCTCTTATTCATTTTTATAATGGTTTTCTTCTTCTATCTTTTTTTCTTTTCATTTATTCTTTCATGCTGGCTGATGATGTGGTGCAGCTCATACATCTGGAGCTAAGACAGGCAACATTTTTATCATCCACAAGCCCCGGAGCTCGATCATCGAGAACAAAGTCTGGTTAAATAGACAATATTTAAATATTTTAAATTTGATAAATAGAAACATTGCTCGTAAAATAAAAATAATATAAAAATTAAAATAAATAACTTTCAAAGTTTTTATTTTTTGCTGTGTCAGATGAGTCATTATATGCGTCCTGTTGCCACGACGTATTGATAGTGAACTTGATAAGACCCTAGGGTTATATTATAAAAAAAAAAGGAGAAAAATGGATGATTATTTCGAGGGAAACGACCTTCTTGATCACTTTAAGGGGATCGACTTCCTAAGGTTTGTCAAAAAAGATTAGAATTATTTTTATTTGCTTGTTGAAAAAAAATATATACATCCCTATTTATAGAGTTTCATCCAAAGTCCATCAAAACTTGGACTCTTAATAATAAATAAATATTAAATAAACTATATTCGACTCTTACGGAACTAAATAAACTCGATAAAATATTATTTAAAAGCTCAAAAATTAAAGGGATCCTAACAATTCCTCTCCCTTTAAATCAGTCTTATCCTCAAGGTTGAGCAGCATCAAACTTGAGGAGCTTCTTTTTTAGCACTTCAGTCACAAGGTATCTGTAGTGCATCACAACCTGTTAATCAAGAAAGTACAGCCTCCACTTCTTGATAATGTAAGTAATAAGTCAAACTTTCGGTGTATTAGTCATTGTAGTCTTCTTGAGAACTCTCTCTATCCGATGGCTAGTGGCAGTTGTGACCTTACTTACATGTCTTCCTTTTAAGATCATATGCTTTCCATTAATAAAAGACTTTATGATTAGTTTAGAAAACTTCCAAGAAACATCACCCAATGTTGATAGTCATTCAATTCCAAGCACCACTTCAAAATCTTCCAAGGATAGCAAAAAGAAGTCTACAAGTAACTCTTGGCCCTCTATAATCAATTTATCTTCGAACATTTGCTATCACAAGTTAAAATTCATCCATCGGTGACCTTTACTTTGAATTTGTCATAACCTTCAATGTGGTAAGCCAATCGGTCAGCAACCTTACTGTCCATAAAATTGTTAGTACTACCAGTATCAATTAAAACTGTAACATATTGATGTTCCAAAGTTCCTCCAACTTCCATAGTTTGCATGTTAGAATAGTCGGCTAATGCATGCACTATATGTATGATAGGTCCAACATCTTCACTAGAATCTATACATTCATGATCGAAGTCCACATTGTTAGCTTCTAATTCCTCCCCAATTGGTTCAATCATCAGAAGTTTTCCTTATTTCTATCGGTGCCCCCTACTCCACTTTTCATCACAGTGCTAGCACAAACCCTTCGTTGATCTTGAGTTCTTCTCGGGTTAGTCTTCGGGTATTAGGGTTTCAGTTGGGAATAGATGGGGCGGGCGGCTTACTGATCATTTGTTTGTTATCATTTTGGTTTCAATGATTTTCTCTGCTGATTTTTTCCTCATGCAAACGTGCAAATAAAATTGTAGCTATCATAGTGCGGGATTAGCGAGCTTTGACTTCATACCAGATATTTAAATTAAATCCTTCAATAAATGTTCCCACTAATTATCGTTCAGACTAGTCTTTGGCTTGATTTGATAATTGTTCAAATCTGCTATGATATTCTAGCACTGTAGAAATCTAACGAAATTTAGCGAGTTGTCTATCAACATTCTTATATTCAGATGGTCCAAAGTGAACAAGAAGCCCTATTTTGAATTGCTCTCACGAGGGGACCTCGTGATAGGTTTTGTACAAATCATACCATTGGATTGCATCTCCCTCTTATTGGATTAAAGCAATTTTCACCTTAGATTCTTTGGAGTTATGTGAAAATAAAAAAAAATTTCTACCCTAGAGATCTAATTGGTTAGATCTCCATCTTCTCATCTTGGAAATTTCACCTTCATGCGAGGATAACTTATGTCTTGTTCTTGGTTTTTTTTCCCTGTGTCTTCAAATCGATTCAATGTAAGACTTGAACTTTTATCTTGTTAATGTTAGGACTAAAATCGACACTAAAAGGAGGAGGGGGGGTGAATTAGTGCTTTCAACAAAATTATCGGTTTGAAAAAATTTTGTTCGATAAAGTCGTATCGAAAAGATGTTTAACTTGAAAACGTTCGTAAGCATAGTGAGTAAGTAAACAAGTAAATCAGTTAGCAATATAAATGAAAAGCATGAAGGAATTACAATAGGGTTACGATGAAGGAGGATGAAGGAGGTCAAGCATCCTCCTCTTTAGCGATGATCCACACAATAGGGTTACGATGATACTCCTCAAGTCTCCAAGCCTGCTATCTGAGGAGGAGAAGGAGAGTGGAGAATAGGATATGGCAACCCAAAGAGGCTCTAGCCTGTGACCCATTGGTTCTTTCCTATTAATAGAGGTCCCCTATCAACTTAACCCTAATGGATCATACCCTATTGGGTATTGGATCTCCATCCAACTACCCAAGCCTCTTAAATTAGTAGATCTCTATGCAATAATCTCTTATTGACTTTTATTGGATCTCATTTATAGGATCCAATAATTCAAGGGCTTATTGGATATCCAATAAGATAGGGATTCTGACGGATATCTCATATCTGAACCTCTACTCATTGCAATGTCTATTATATATGTGTGACCCTCTAGGCCCAATATCGAGCTGGTCATTAGTCATAACTGTCAAAACTCCTTTTGGCTTAGTGACTTATTATCTTTATAATAATTCACTCGACTCATCGATTGCAAATGTACTAGGCCACTACGTCGTACTCCTCAGACGATACAAGGGAATCCAATCCATTGGACCTATCTATCCTCAGTTACAGTATACCTATAGGTCCTTCATACATCTAATATCCCAGAGATTGTATACCGGACATGGTGTTGTCAGACTCATACGGTTTCTACTCGAGTCTCGCTCTAATCAGATTCTCTCGGAGAACTCTTTCTCTCTTAATCTGAATGACCCTGGCTAGGGATTTGTCTAAGCAAAAAAATATGAGATATTCCTCTTATGACACCGAGAGCGGATAATCCTCTATCAATACTCAATAGTCCTCGTAAGGTTGGCTACCACTCCCGTTGATCGGCTGTGCTAGATCTAGAACCTCCAAACCTATAAGTCTGGTATCAAAGAGTTGAGTACTCATATAGGATATCCTTGGTGTCTAAAGTCTAAGGACCAAATACACCACTGTGACTACGGAATCGTTGTTTGACAATAAGGCATCATCAATCATCCATCATTCCATAAGCGAATCAATCAATGAACTCATTCTCTAATGAGTACATGTACTGTATCCCTAGTGTCCCAACACGAGCAGCTATGAGACCAGCTGCATCCATTATATGGATGTGTATACAATACACCAGTCTATCCGATTATCTTGATGTCCCTCTCGAGTAGCCTATTATCATGCCCTCCCGAATCGATAATATTAAAATTCAACAATAATCCATTCTAGGATCCAAACACACATTTGAGGAAATAGAGAAAATATTCAAGTCACTCACATCCATAATTTCACAATTCATAAAACCTATGCAGTTTAAATTCATATACGACATCACTCGATGAATCATAAAATCTGAAACCAACTCACTAAGACGATAACCACCTGTTCATATCACAAGTGTGTTCTACATAATCACAAAACTAATATTTATCACATGTTCATATCATTACATAAATTAAACTTAACACTCCAAAATCTTAAATAAGAGAGGTTCTTTAAACTTTTACAAAACTCATAAATTTATATTTACCATCAAACATTCCATTAGTCACCAAGTGTACTTATACAACAAAAACATATCATCCACTAAAGGTTTACACCAAAATCTTCTAGCTTTCCACAACCTCAGTCCAATTTAAACATTTTAGCGAGCGATAAGCTATCCTGAAAATTTTATATAGCAACGGGGTGAGCACATAAAGCTTAGCAAGCGACTAACATATCCATGGCGAAAGATGATAGTTTCAAAACAAATAAGGTACCAAATACAACGTAGGGATATAAGAGTTTATAGATAGCCACTCAACGAATGCAGAATTACATTGTCATCTCACTCGACGCATGTTTTGTTCATAACAAGAGAGTAAAGACTAATTGGAGCAAATCATTTATGTAAGGAGCATTTCAAGGCATTTCAATGGCATATGAAATGTTTCGAAACATATCAATGACATAAGAAACATTTCAGATCATATCAATGGTGGATGAAATATTTCATAGCATATTAATGGCGTATGAAATGTTTTGGAATATATCAATGGCATATGAAACATTTCGGAGCATATCAATGGCAGATCAAACATTTGAGAACATATCATTGGCAGATGAAATGCTTCAGAACATATCAATGGCATATTAAGCATTTTGGAGCATATCAATGGTGGATAAAATATTTCGCAACAAATTAATGGCGGATAAAAATGCTTTAGAATATATCAATGACATATGAAGCATTTCAGAGTATATCAATGGCATAGAAAGTATTTCAGAGCATATCAATGGTGTATAAAATGTTACAGGGCATATCAATGGCATATGAAGCATTTCAGAGCATATCAATGACGTATGAAATATTTCGAAGCATATCAATAACAAATGAAACATTTCGATATTGGAAACACATGCGGAACAATGGAATGCATGTGCCTATACAAAACATTACGATACAAACATGAATTTTACATAACAGATTCAGGTATGCAAATACTTATAGGACAAGAGTATATAGGAATTCGAAGCAAAAATATAAAGCTCAACTGAAGCAAGGATTTTAGCTGAAATTAATTTCCAAAGAGATGAAACAAGAATAGGTGAAATCAATCAAAGCTAGATTCTGATAAAATTTGAAGGGCACATTGCATGAATTATTTGGATAACCAATTATGCTCTAAATTACACAAAATTAGAGTCATTCGAAAGATGTATCAATTTAGTTTTAGATAAATTAAGCTTTGTATGAATAGAAGTTTCCAACAAGGAGTTATAAATAATTTAGTAACCATATAAATTTGGTCAAAGAACACTATCTCTATTTTGCAGAATTCATTGAGTTGATTTGAATAGATGATTCAATATAAATTTATGCTCCAAATTATTTAAATCAGATATGTACAGAAATATTTATGAGTCTAGTTTTCAATAAATTATGTTCATATAAATCAGAGTTTTTAACAAAGAGTTATAAGTAAGAGAGTCCTAAAAGGTCAAAACTGATAATCTCTATTTTACAAATTTCATTGGGTCAATTGAAATAATAGTTTTGATAGGTAAATAGACTCCAAATTTATTAATCTTGGTATCAAAAGAAAGAGCTGTGAGTCTATTTTCTAATGCATTTGGGTTTCCAAAATCAAGAATCTAAGCAGAAAGTTATGGCTAGAACAATACAGAAAGGTCAAATCTAAAAAAAATTTAGATTTACAGTTTTATTCACAAACGATATAAATATCAAGTATGAAGCCAAAATCTTTCAAAGTTTTCAGAATTAAGATGAAATCAGAGATCAAGATTTCTATAGGAAGGGGTTAGAACACTTGTCTTAGAAAAATTTGAGTCTCAAATGTGTGGAATTGATACAAAACCTCAAGCAAAACAAAGCTTCTTCTCCTTGTTCTACTTCAATTCCTCTTCCCTTCTCCTCTCAAACCCACATTGGCTGTAGCTCTTAAGTTTTCTTTTAGTTTCTCTTTTAATTACTTAGGTTTAGTTAATACAAGAATTGTAAGGTGGCAAGCATGCATGAAAGAAGCCTATATGTCATCCTTATAACAAACATAGGTGGCATCAACTTTAGGTTAGCTAGTGACACATGTCCACCATTTTTTTTTTTTTTAAACCTAATATAAATCTTTCACAAATCATATCATACTTTTAATATTTATATTTAGGTCCTTACATTACAAATAAACTCTTACAAAATTTTCAAAAATGAGAGATGTTACACATATGACCGGGATTATTTAGGGTCTGTGTTTAAAGGTGAATCGATCTCATTATTGTGATCTCATCACGATCCGATTCTCATTGCATAGATCCATGAATATCACAATATATTCAAATGATATCACTACATAACACTGGGTAGTACCACTACTTGATAGCTTAAAAAAATGTGCTCTTGAATTTTTCAGGTCATAGGCTATTTCACCTATCCTTAGGTCACTGAATGGGTTTTCCACTAGGCCCAAAATAGTCCCAACTCAAGCCTAATGAGCCCCTAATTGAGTTGGCATATTTACACCCGAAACTAACTCAATTACGATCTAACTACGATAAATTAAAACAACTGATTACAAGGTTAGAATTCTATATTGTTTGACATGTCATTGGTTCATTCGGCACTTCGTCTGATCCTTCGACTCATCGTCCTCTCCTTTAGCTTATTGCCCAATCGGTATATTGACCTCTCGCAACTTTTGATCTCCTTAGTGCAATGTCCGATCCTTCAGCCCAATGCCCAAACTCATGACACGAAGTCCTTCTGCTGACATGTCGATCGATCCTCTGGCCGACATCCAATCTTCTAACATGTTCACTCCGACCCAATGTCCAATTCTTTCTGCTTTAATCGATTTGCCTTTTCTTGATCGAAGTTAGTCCTACGTCACTCAAAATGCAGATTAGATCATAAACTCATCGATTGATTTCATCATCAAAATCCGAGATTCAATAATCTCTCCCTTTTTGATGATAACAACCAATTGATGATGGAGTTTAAACTAAACTCCCCCTATCAACATGCCATAATTTCAATCATAAATTATATGCAATACATCATATCATTACTTACATTATAAGTTTAGGTATTGCATCCAAACCATCATACATAATAAAATTTTATTATACTATGCATGATCATCATCATATATTTTCCCCCTTTGTCACCAACAAAAAGGAGAAGTGCAATTAGCAATTCTTTGCTTCTTGAGATAGACAAGATAGAACTTTTGCTTCTCCTAAGATTGCAAGCTAGCAATTCTTCTCTTTTGAGATAAGTTTGCAAGTTTTGCTTCTTAAGATGGGCAAGATAGTAATTTTTGCTTCCTTTTACAATATGCAAGCTAGTAATTTTTCTTTTCTTTGCGATGTGCAAGCTAGCAAGACTTTCTCTCCCTTTGTTATTATCAAAGAGAAGGGAAGAATATAATAATATAATTTTTCTCCCTTTTTTACATCAATGATTTAGTCATATCATGAGATATACAAATAAAAAATAAAAGACAATTGTACATAATAAAATTGAAGTCATAAACATCAAGAAGTCAAGTGACATATCTATCGAATCTCGGATTTTAATGATGAAACCAATTGATAAGTGTTTATGATTTAATATACGTTTTGAGTGACATAGGATGCTTCAATCAAGATAAGACAATTAAAGCAAGAAGAATCATATTGGGTCGGAGGAAAACATGTCAGAAGATTGGACGTCGAGCCGGAGGATCAGTCAACATATCGACAGAAGGCTTCGGGCCATAGATTCGGGCATCAGGCCAAGAAGAGCAGATATTGCGCCAAGGATATCGGAGTTGCGGAGTCAACTGGCCGATTGTGCAACAGGTCGGAAGAGAGGACGATGCGCCAAAGAATTGGACGAAGCGTTGAGGGACCAATGACATGCCGGACAATATAATTTATGCTTACTATTAATTGTCTTGATCGAAGTGTGTTTTTACATATGCAAGATTAACTACGATAGTAAGGCATAAAGAAAAATGAAGTCCCGGAGCCAATGGCATGATTTCATTGGGAGTTCGAGAGTTCGTCGGAAGTCCAGACGTTCGTCAAAAGTTCTATAGGAACCAGCCGAGAAGTCTAGGGGCTTGCCAAAGAAGCTCATCAAAACTCACTAAGAAGATCATCATGAAGTCCAGGAGCTTGTTGGGAGTCCGTCGGACATTGTCGAGAGATCGTCGAAAGTTCGCCGGAAGATCGCTGGAAGAAACCAAGACATAGGGACTTGTTTAGCTTAAGTATGCCTTAGATTTCGTAGTTAGCACGTAATTGGGTTTGGATTTGGGCCAATCCAATTAGGGGTCAATTGGGCCCATGTTAATAAAATCTGATTTCGACGAAAACTGTTTCGGAAAGATCTTAAAATTAAAAGCATATAGAAGTATAGTTGATGTAAAGCAAGAAAGGCAGTTTGTAGTTAAGATAAATAGCAAAATAGAAATGCAAACTGATTTATAGTGGTTCGGTCGTCGTGACCTACATCCACTCCTCCGATTCCTCTTTCGTCGAGGCCACCAGCATCCACTATCGATCTTCCTTTAATAGGTGAAGATCAACCTCATTCTTACACCCCTCTTCTCCTTTTATCGAGTTTAGGAGACAACCATTACAAGCACTCACTCCTCTCTCAAACTATTCTAACACTTAGACTAGAAGAGGAGGATTCTCACAATAGATTAAAACATCATTTTTTCCTCTTTAAATTCTATGTGCTTGTGTAAGTTAACCAGGGATGAGAAGGGCATTTATAGGCTTTAAGTTGATTCAAACTTGAAGTCTAAAAAGGTCTCATCCTAGGTTTCCTAGGTATTGGCAGTACCACCGCCGTTCCTGGGTGGTACTACCGCCACAAGATCTGCAATTGGGCGGTACCATCGCCGAACAGGGGCGGTACCACCGCCTAGATTTCCTGGGGTGCTGTTCCCCTGGTGGTGCCACCACCGATTAGGGTTTCAGCACCCTGGTTGGGCCTTGAATCCAGCCTAAACCAGCCCATCTTTGGGCCCAATTGGCCCCTAACAGAGTTGATGGGATTACCTCCTAATCCCAACTCCAATTATGTGCTAACTATGATTCCAAAGACATATTCTAAGCATTCTAGTTCCGGTACGTCAATTACTCTTCCGGTGAGCTTTTGGAGATCTTCCGATGAACTTCCGACGAACTCCCGGTAATGTTCCGGCGGACTTCCGGCAAGCTCATGGACTTCACGACGATCTTCTTGGTGAGTTTCAATGAGCTTCTTTGGCAAGCTCCTAGACTTCTCGGTTGGTTCTGGTAGAACTTCCGACGAACGTTCGAACTTCCGAGGAACTCTCGAACTCCCAACGAAATCGCGTTCTTGACTCTGGAACTTCATTTTGCTTTATGCCTTGCTATCGTAGTTAATCCTGCACACACAAAAACACACTTCGATCTAGACAATTATTGCTAGGCATGAATCATGTTGTCCGGCATGTCATTAGTCCATCGACGCTTCGTCCGATTCTTCGGTGCATCGTCCTCTCTTGCGGCCTATTGCCCAATCGGCCAGTTGACCTCCGCAACTCCGATATCCTTGGCACAATATCCGCTCTTCTTGGCCCGATGCCCGAATCCATGGCCCAAAGCCTTCTGTCGATATGTCGACCGATCCTCTGGCCCGACGTCCAATCTTCTGACACGTTTTCCTCCGGCCAACATGATTCTTCCTGCTTTAATTGTCTCTCCTAGATCGAAGCATCCTACGTCACTCAAAATACAGATTAAATCATAAATACTTATCAATTGGTTTCATCATCAAAATCTGAGACTCAACACAAACAATGACCCAACAGGTGGCACCGTTGTGGCACAATCTCCGAGACTGTGTCAGGCGATGGTACTACCAGACTAGGCGGTGGTACCACCCAGTGGCAGTGTCAGGCAGTGGTACCACTAGTCTGGGCAGAGGTACTGCCCAAACACAGTCTCCTAAGTGGTGGTACCGCCAGACTGAGCGGTGGTACTGCCCAGTGTTAGTGTTGCAAGCGGTGGTACCGCCAGGACCCGGGAAACCCGGGATGAGACATTTTTAGACTCCAAGTTTGAATCAACTTGAGGCCTATAAATATGCCTCTCATCTCTGGTTAACACACACAAGCATAGAGAGCTTAAAAGTGGGAAAACATTGTTGCAATCACTTAAGAGATCCCCTCCTCTAGTCTAAGTTTAGAATTCTATTTAGGAGGAGTGAGTGCTTGTAAAAGGTTGTCTCCTAAACCTGTGAAAAGGATTCGCCCATTGAAGGAAGACTGTTAGTGGATGCCGGTGGCCTCGACGGAAGAGGAATCGGTGGAGTGGATGTAGGTCATGACGACCGAACCACTATAAAATCGGTTTGTATTTCTTTTGAGCAATTTACTTTAACTGCAAACTTCCTTACTTGCTATACTTTTCCGTATGCTTTCAATTTAAGCATCTTTACGAAACGGGTTTAATTGAAATGAATTTTTAAATCGACGTTTTTATCATTGCACTAATTTACCCCCCCCTCTTAGTGCCGACTCATTCCTAACATATTCTTCATACTTTAATTGTCTCTCCTTGATTGAAGCTTCCTACATCACTCAAAACACATATCAAATCATCAATACTATCAATTGGTTTCATCATCAAAATCTGAGATTCAACAACCGGAACCCTAACACTCGAAGACTAACCCAAAAAGAACTCAAGGAAAGATCAGCGAAGGGTTTATGATGGCACTGTAATGAAAAGTGGAGTAGGGAGCGCCAATGCAAACAATGGCAACTTCTTATGATTGAACCAATTGAGGCGGAACCGAAAGCTAATAATGTAGACTCTGATCATGAAGGTATAGATTCTGATGACGATGTTGGACCTATCATACATACAATGCATACATTAACCAGCTACTTTAACTCGCAAACTATGAAAGTTGGAGGAACTTTGGAACATCAATATGTTACAATTTTGATTGATATTGACGTATTTTAACTTGTGATAACAAGTGCTCAAAGATTAAACTAACTTTGCAAGGCCAAGAGTTGCTTATGGACTTCTTTTTGCTACCCTTGGAAGACTTCGAAATAGTGATCCTAAAGGGAAGACAAGGAAGTAAGGTCACAACTACTACTAGCCATCGGATGGAGAGGGTCTTTCGGAAGACTACAACACCAAAAGGCCAACCTATTACTTACACTATCAAGAAGTGGAGACCATACATACTCGATCAACGGGTTTTTGATGCGTCATAGATAACCTATGACCAAAGTGCTGAAAGAGAAACTCCCTGAGTTTGATGTTGCTCAGCCTTGAGGACAAGGCTGATTTGAAGAGGGAGGAATTGTTATGACCCTTTTATTTTCTAAGCTTTTGAATAATGTTTATTGAGTCTGTTTAGTTCAATTAGAGTCGGGTAGAGGTTTATTTAATATTTATTTATTATTAAGAGTCTAAGTCCTGATAGACTCTAGGTGGAACTCTATAAATAGTGATGTAATAATTTCTTTTTGACAGACAATGGAATATTATTAAGTCTTTTGTCAAACCCTAGGAGGTCGATCCTCTCGAAGTGATCAAGGAGGTTGATCCCCTCGAAGCAATCATCCCTTTTCTCCCTTTTCTTCCATGATAAAACCCTAGGGTCTTATTATGGACCACTCCCCACACCGACATCGCCTCCTCACAGCAACCGTAGTGCTCTCACCCTAATGCTACCCCAGGCCAAACTTCAAAACAGTCGCACCAAATAGTACAATACTAATGCCCTTGACTCGACACCAAAAACAGGAATTGGAGGTTACAAATCTACAGTCTTATACAATATCTACCGAAAACTCAGTGAAAGCCTAATTAGAAGCCTTGGAAATCAGAATTGAGATCCGGCTACAAGAAACCCTTAATGATTTTAAAAAGAGTTTATTAGATTCAGTAAATTTCAACTGTTGAATCTCAGATTTTGATGATGAAATCAATTGATAAGTTTATGATCTAATCTGTATTTTGAGTGATATAAGACTAATTATGATTAAGAAAAGGTAAATCGATTAAAGCAGAAAGAATCAGACGATGGGCCGGAGTGAACATATCAGAAGATTGGACATTGGTCGAAGGATCGGTTGACGTGTTAGCAGAAGGACTTTGTGTCATGAGTTTGGGCATCGGGCCAAAGGATCGAACATTGCGCCAAGGAGATCGAAAGTTATGGGAGATCAACATGTCAATTAGGTAATATGCCGAAGGAGAGGACGAAGCGCCAGATGAACCAATGACATAATGGATAACATAGAATTTTAGTCTTGTAATCAATTGTCTTAATTAATCATAGTTAGGTCGTAATTGAGTTGGTTTTGGGTGTAACTATGCCAACTCAATTAAGGGCCCATTGGGCCCGAGTTAGGACTTCTTTAGGCCTAATGGAAAGCCCATTCAGTGACCCAAGGATAGGTGAAACTGCCCATGACTTGAAAAAGTCAAGAGCACACTTTTCTAGGCTATTAGGCAGTGGTACCACCCAATGTCGGGTAGTGATACTACTAGAATGGGCGGTGGTGCCACCTAGTGTTAGTGCTGCAAATGGTGGTTCCGCCTAACATAAGTGGTGGTATTGTGAGGACCCAAGAAACCCTGAATGAGACCTTTTTTAGCTCCATTTTTGAAGTCATTTGAGGTATATAAATACCCTAATTATTTCTGCTTAGAAGAGCACGAAATTGAGTAGAAAAAAGGGGAAAGTATACTTTTAAAATAAAGGTGTTGTAATTTCTCTAGAGTTAGTAAGTCTCTTCCTCCTAGAGTTAGAATGTTTCTAAGCGAGGAGTGAGGTCTAAAAGATAGAGGCTTATAAAGGTTGTCTCCTAAACCTGTGAAAAAGAGAAAGAGTTATAAAGGTAATTGATCTTCGCCCATTGAAAAAAAGATCAGTAGTGAAAATCAATGGCTTCGAGTGAAGAGGAATCAAGAGTGGACGTAGATCACGACAATTGAATTACTATAAAATCAGTTTACATTTCCTTTATGCTTTTCATTACTTACATCATAAGTTTAGGTATTGCATCCAAACAATCATACACAATAAAATTTCATTATACTATGCATGATCATCATCATACATTTTCCCCCTTTGTCATCAACAAAAAGAAGAAGTGCAATTAGTAATTCTTTGCTTCTTGAGATGGGCAAGATAGCACTTTTGCTTCTCATGAGATTGCAAGCTAGCAATTATTCTCTTTTGAGATAAGTTTGCAAGTTTTGCTTCTTAAGATGGGCAAGATAGTAATTTTTGTTTCCTTTTACAATGTGCAAGCTAGTAATTTTTCTTTTCTTTGCGATGTGTAAGCTAGCAGACTTTCTCCCCCTTTGTTATTGTCAAAGAGAAGGGAAGAATATAAGAATATAATTTTTCTCCCTTTTTTACAACAATGATTTAGTCATATCATGAGATATACAAATAAAAAATAAAAGACAATTGTACATAATGAAATTTAAGTCATAAACATCAAGAAGTCAAGTGACATATCTGTTGAATCTCGGATTTTGATGATGAAACCAATTGATAAGTGTTTATGATTTAATCTACGTTTTGAGTGACACAGGATGCTTCAATCAGGATGAGACAATTAAAGCAAGAAGAATCATATTGGGTCGGAGGAAAATATGTCAGAAGATTGGACGTCGAGACGGAGGATCAGTCGACGTATCGATAGAAGGCTTTGGGCCATGGATTCGGGTATCGGGCCAA
>LVTN01000776.1:60075-74343 GCA_001649415.1 Musa itinerans
GACCGGGATTATTTATGATCTATGTTTAAAGGTGAATCGATCTCATTATCGTGATCTCATCACAATCCGATTCCTATTGCACAAATCCAAGGACATCACAATATATATATGCATATATGCAATAGTTAATATAAAGTGATATATGCCAAAATATAATAAGTAAAAAGATTCCATATCAAGTCACACGTGCCATCACTCACGTGATTGACTTGTTGGGCACCTATGACTAGCAAGTCATACTTGTCAAAACTCCTTCTAGCTCAATGAATTATTATCTCCATAATAATTCACTCAACTTATCGACTACGGATGTACTAGGCCACTATGTTATAGTCCCCAAACGATACAGGGGAATCCAATCCTTTGGACCTATATGTTCTTAGTTACCATGTACATATAGTCCCTCATCCATCTAATATCCCAAAGACTATATACCGGGCATGGTGTTGTCAGGCCTATATAGTTTCTCCTCCAGTCTCGCTAATCGGATTCTCCCGAAGAACTCTTTCTCTCTCAGTCCGAATGACCTTGGCCAAGGATTTGTTTGAGCAAGAACACATGGGATATTCCTTTCATGATACTGAGAGTGGATGATCCTCTATCAATACTCAATAGCCCTTGTAAGGTTGGCTGTCACTCCCAATGACCGGTTGTACTAGATCTGGAGCTTCCAAACCTATAAGTCTGATATCAAAGAGTGGAGTACTCATATAGGACATCCTTAGTGTTATAAGTATAAGGACCAAGCACACCATTGAGATGACGGAATTGCTGTCTAACAATGAGGTATCATCAACCATCCAGCATTCCGTGAGCGAATCAATCAGTGAACTCATTCTCCAATGAGCACCTGTACTATAGCCCTAGTGTCCCTACATGAGCAACTATGAGATCAATTGCCTTCATCATATGGACGGGTATACAGCACACCAATCTGTTTGGTTATCTCGATGTCCCTCTCGAGTAACCTATAACCAGGATTATTTATGGTCTATGTTTAGAGGTGAATCAGTCTCATTATTATGATCTCATAACGATTTGATTCCCATTGCACAGATCGATAGACATCACAATATATTTATGCAATAAGTAATATAAAGTATGAAAATATCATAATACTAATAAGCAAAAAGATTACATGTCATATCACACGTGTCATCACTCTCGTGATTGGCTTAAATGACACCTATGACTAGCACTTTGAGCATCCACTATCAATGTACCATCTCTTGCTCCTAGCTTTTGATTATAGACAAATCTACAAGAAAGGGAGGTTTGCTTTAGGTGCCCATTTAACTTTGGGTCCCTCATAAAAAGATCTACCTATTGGCATTAAGTTATTTATGGTTCCTTTAGGAACCTAAACTAATTTGTTTGAGCTATATTTTTTAAATGAACATTTATAGGCATAATGACCATATCTATCACAAAAATTACATTTAATTCTATGAGGGACATGTAGTGTTGGTCCTTTAACAAAAGTAGTTAGCTTTTGTTGAGTGTTACTCACAAAGCCGATTCGCTTCTTTCTACGAACATGACCCTTACTAGTAAGAATCATCTTTAATGATTTGTTACTAATTTTAATTTTTTCTAAAGTTTGTTGTAAAATGGGTGTAGGTTTCGCATGGCTTCATTCGAAATAATTCAAAACTATGTAGCAGAAGATTAATTTTAGACTTTAACTCTATTTGTGCCTTCATGTGTGACTTCGAGTGTATATCAAATATCATATGCAGTTTCGCATATAAAAACACGATTAAACTCATTTTTGTCTAAAGCACAAAATAAAACATTCATAGCTTTCACATTTAAAGAAAATGATTTTTTCTCTAGATCTTTTCATTCATTCATTAGTCTAGAGGATTTTTGAAAACTGCATTCAATAATGTTCCATAAATCAAAGTTCATAGAAATCAAAAAAATCCTCATGCATGTTTTCTAATATGTGTAGTTCGTCCCATTAAATATATGAGGATGAGTAATAGAGTAACTTTCTCAATTGCCAGTAAAAGTCATTTAATCTCTCTTGGGTGTTAAACTAAATGAGAGAAACTGTTAGGACCGTAAATGGCACTAGGGGGGGTTAAATTAGTGCTTTCATAAAGTTACGATGATTTGAAATTTTCAAATGATGAAACTGTATCGGAATTACATTTAAACTTAGAGAGCAAGTTACAGTAGTAGACAATTGAATCAACAAGTAATGGCAATGAAAAGTAGAAAGAAAATGCACATCGAGTTTATAGTCGTTCAATCGTTGTGACCTACGTCCACTCCCGATTCCTCTTCCGTTAAGGCCACCGACATTCACTAATGATCTTCTTTCAATGGGCGAAGACTAATGACCCTCTTTACAACTCTTTCTTCTTTTCATAGGTTTAGGAGAAAACATTTATAAGTCTCACACCTCTCTTAGAATGAACTCTAAACTTTAAGAGGATGAGAGGAATACTCAACACTTTTCAAGCTTTTACAACTCAGAATCATAAGCCTTTTTATTTACTTTTCTTGCTACTCAAGCAAAAATGAGTGGGCTATTTATAGGCCCCAAATGGCTTCAAAAATGGAGCCAAAAAAGGTCTCATCTCGGGTTTCCGTGGTCCTAGAGGTACCACCGCTTGTGCTGGGCGATTCCATCGCTTGCAACATTAACTACCGATGGTACCATTGCCCAATCTGGGTGATACTATTGTAAACTTCATGGAAGATCATGTATAGGTGGTACCACTGCCAGTCTGGGTGGTATTACCGCTTGACACTAGTGATACTATCGTCGGGTCTTCCAAAAAACATATACTTTGTACGTTCCAATTCATAGGCGGTTCCACCTCCTGGTCCAATGGTGCCACCGCCTGGCCTAACTTTGGGTCGCTGAATGGGCCTCCCAATAAGCCCAACTCAGCCTAATGGGCCCCTAATCGAGTTAGTAGGGTTACACCCAAAACTAACTTAATTTAAGATCTAACTACGATAATTAAGACCTAAACAATTACAAGATAAGAAATCTAAGTTGTCTGGCATGTCATTAGTTCATCCAAACTCGCGACGAATTTACGGTGTGTTATCCAAACCTTCGGTGTATCGCCCAATCCATCAGCATATTGATTCTCGTAATATCTGATCTTGGCACAACGTCTGATTCTTCTAGCCTGATGCCCGATCTCTAACTCTGACCCAATGTCTAATTCTTATGCTTTAATCATTTTACCTTTTCATGATCGAAGTTAGTCATCCATCACTTTTCTCAAATCACAGATTAGATCGTAAACTCATCAATTGATTCCATTATCAAAATTTGAGATTTAACAATTTTGGATATCCTTGCAGTTTAGGGTTATATACCCAAAAGTAGCAATACTATTCCACGAGCATAGTATCATCATCCATATATATTTTTGTATAAACATTAGATATATCAATATTTCACCCATAGGTGAAATATAGATTATATCAATAATTCAATATTTATTGAAAACTCAAAGTATTAATATTATATTATTTTATTATAGTAATATTTTGTTTTATTATAAATGGCTTAAGCATATACAATTTATATTGGGTGTGTTAGACCTTGATCAGATTAGTTGAAAAGATCATAGACTTAATTATTAAAAAATTTATAGAATAAATAATTCAGATAATTGATTGGGAAAGGTTTAAATGACTTGGTTTTATGATAATTATTAAAATATTTAGACTTCATTTCAATATACAACTAGTGCACTGAAATATTTAAAGATCAATTTAAATTTACTAAAATTTAAATTCAGTAAAATTCAGTAAAATAGTATTAATAAAAGAATCGACTAAAATTTAGTAAAATAGTATTTAAGAAATTCAAGATTATTAAGCATAAATATATTTGAGCTCAAAATTACAAGATGTCAACAATTAGGCAACGATTAATACTCATGCAAATTTTCACCTTTTGTGTAAGTCAATATTGTCAATTGTAAAACAATGTGGTCTCTTTAGTGTTTTAGTATAACCTAATTTTGATCATAATTTTTTATTATCTATATTGACAATAAAGGTAATTTTCTTATATACAGTATACCTATATAAGTTCTGGACAAATGTGCCACAGTATTATGAAGAATTGTAAACTATTATTATTTTTTAATATAAAGTTATCATTACACAATTGATCTTATAACCCTTGTTATGACCATGGTTTAGTTAAGTTATGAAAGTAAATTTTAGTTGAGCTAGAATTATGTTTTAATTGAGATACCATGGAAATAAGATTTTACATTCCTACCACAATAATGTGCCAAATTCCATTAATTATCCTATAATTTTTTTAAAAATGATACTAAATATGTTAATATCATGTTCAAGTAGTTCTATGAAAATTTGGATTGCTTTAGTGGAAGTTGACCAAGATATATTCGATCATAGAACCTATTCCAAATTTTTTTAATTTTGATAATTAGTTATTCAAAATCATCACAAAAAATAAAATATGATAATCTTAGTATCATATCATAATAATTCTGTGAAATTTTAGATAAGTTTAGTAGAAGCTTACCAAGTTACACTCGAAATTAAACTAAGTTACAATCGATTACATTACCTATTCCAAAATTTTCCAATTTTGATATTTAGTCATCTTAAAATCTTTCAAAAATAAAAAAATGGTATAGAATCTTGTCTTAATTATTCTGTGAAAATTTTGATGGTTTTAGTGAAAGTTGACCAAGTCACACTCGAAATTAAATTTACATTCTATCACGGTACCTATTCCAAAAGTTTCTAATTTCGATAATTAGTCATCCTAAAATCCTTTAAAAATAAAAAAAAAAGGTGATACTTAGTTACATGTTATGTTGAAGTTTAGATATGTTTAGTTAGATTTGTTGTACCAAGTTCCACTCAATTATAATACATATTCCAAAATTTCTTATTTCAATAATTAGTCATCCTAAAATAACAAAAAATAAAAAATAGTAATAGTTATTTTAGAATCATGTATTAGTAGTTTTGTGAAAGTTTGGATAGATTTAGTAGAATTTAAGCAAGTCATACTCGAAATTGAACTAAGTTACAATCGACACACCATCTATTCCAAAATTTTCTAATTTCGATAATTAGTCATCATAAAATTCTCAAGTAAAAAATAATATTAATCATCTTAGAATTATGTCATAGTAATTCTATGAAAATTTAGATTGTTTTAGTAGAAGTTGACTGAGTTACACTCAAAATTGAATTAAGTTATACTAGATCAAAAAACATATTCAAAACATCTCCAATTTTGATATTAAAATTCTAAAAAAAATACTATTAATTATCTTAAAATCATGTTTGGATAGTCTTGTGGAAGTTTGGGTTGCTTTGGTGGATGTTGATCGAGTTACACTTGATAATAAACTAAGCTATACTTAATCATGGAATCTATCCAAAAAAAATTTATTTGATAATTAATTATTTTAAAATATTTTTAAAATAAAAAATACTACTAAAAATCTTAGAAACATGTGCGAGTAGTTTTGTGAAAGTTTCAATTACTTGAGTGGAAGTTGACCGGAGTTACACTCAATATTGAACTTAGTTAAACTCAATTAGAGAATCTATCCAAAAAAAAATCTTAATTTTGATAATTAATATAAAAAATCAGAAATAAAAAAATTATTAGTAATCATATTACCATCCTGGTCAGGTAGTTTTGTGGAAGTTTGGGTTGCTTTGGTAAAATCGGGTTACGCTCAGTATTAAACTAAATAACACTCTGATCACAATTCTATCAAAAAAAAAATCCCTAAATTCAATAAATAATTAACCTAAAACATGCTAGTAATTATATTACCAATATTTATATACAATACAAACACTTATCCACTATAATTTTTACATGAAAGACATATCTAACAAATTGAAATACAAAATCATAGTTAATAACATCCTTATCACACATCACAGTAGCAACACAACAAAACATATCATTCGACTTTTACAACATACAAATATGATACAAACACACATATACATCATAGTAAACATTACAGTGGATATCACAATGGCCACATCACCAAAGACATATCATTACTAAGATCACAATAACAAGATAACATATGTACACATCATAGTAGCGACATATCAAAGACATAACATTCAACTTTCACAACAATAATATATAATATTTACAATACGAACATGTGTTCACATCATAGTATATGTATACATATCAAACACCAAATACAAGCAAAACAACAGTTACAACAGTATTCTATTACAAGGTGGTTCACATAGTATCAATTATAATGTTCGAATGTCAAATAACATGTTACAACACATACCACATCCAATTAAGTAAAACAAAACTGTCACATTATCACAATCAGTTCTCTTTGAACTTGACACAATGAACATCATTTAATATAGCAATTGCTATTTGCATTCAAAACAACAACACATCATTGTATGAAATTCATTTTTTTTGTCCACTAGAAAGTGATCCATATATTAAATTATGAATATGGTGCAATCATTTTTGCAAAACATGTCAATCAATTAGTAAAATCACCATTATAAATTATCAAAGTGAATTAAGCAAACACTTACAATCCGTCTGTCCATGCGCATCTCACAACTTTTGACTTCCACCCTTTCCTAAGGATCTTATCAGAAATACCAGGGTAAAGACTGTCTAAATCATTAGTAAATATTATCTTAAACATCTGCATATGTGTTTAAACAAATAAATAGTTAATGTCGGAAAAAAATAATTTCAAGTTACATTTACCGTAGATCTAAAAATGTTTGAATGCGATTTTTTGGGAAGTGAATTACAATGGAAATAGATGTCGATCATCTTTGCTCAAAAGTGGGACAAAAATATATCTTATGGAGCCATCAAGGGTGGTTTTGCTACTTATATTTTGAATTCTTTAACCCAAATGCACGTTATGCTTCCTACAATCCAAGCCAAAAAAATATTAGTTGTCGATTCATCATAAAGTAATTATCATTATTGAACAAAATATAAATAAATATCATAAATCTAAAACCACTCCACATAAACATTGATAATTAAAATCTTGTTAGGAAAAACTTGTTATACCGAAATAATTATTTTCCCTCTTTGTGTATGAAAATGAGTTCCTCATCAAAATACAAACTTGATATCAAAAGCACAAATCAACCAAAGTAGCATAAACATTAGAGCAATAAATTTATCATAAAGTGAGACATCGAATTTTAACGTAAAAAACCCAATGCGGAAAAATCATGGGACCGTAGTCCACCTCAAACTTCCACTATCACTAGTAATAATAACATATTTACAATAAGTCTTCTCTAAAATAACAAGATGATCATAATAACTTCAAGACCACATATCTTGGCTCAAGAATAGCATGTCATCATCACATGGATGGATCTCATCAAAATAAAAGTTTAGATCTTACCAAGTGGATATAGCAAGAAAGTACCTCAGAGAGGATAAACATTATATTAGCACTGTTAGGATTATAGAGCTTGTTGTAAGGGTTCTCCACATATAATTTGGGCCAAAACTAACAAAGTTTAACCACTGATCGTCAAGTAGAAAACTCAAAATCCCATTTTTTTCTCTCTATGTTCTTTTCTCTCCCTGTGTGCCACCATCGTTCTCAGCACGCCAATCCCTTCGCTGCCCTCAACTGTACGCATCTCTTCTTTTTCCTTTTTTTTCTTTTTTAATTATTGATTTAGGCTCAAAGACCCAATTGTCCAATCCAAACCCACATATAAGTTAGACCCAACAATTCTCCCCCTCCAGCTTATATGGTAGGTTGTACTAAGCTCGCTCTTTGCCTATATGCTTCAAGCTTTTCCTTAGGTAAAGATTTTGTCAACATATCTGATTCATTCTTATTGGTATGAATATTTTTCAACTGTAATTCTTTCATCTCAAGCACATCACGAATCCATTCTTGGATATAGAATGGTATGTTAAATTCTTGAAGAGATGAATGGCACTCTAACTGTCACAGTAAACAGTATATCCTTCCTGTTTTAAGCCCAATTCCTATAGAAACTTTTTTATCCATAAAGTTTCCTTGCAAGCTTCAGTAATTGCTATATATTCTACTTTTATGGTTGATAGAGCAACACGATTTTGTAACTTAAACTGCCAAGAGATTGCTCTACCTGCAAATGTCATCAAAAATCCTGAAGTGGACTTCTTGGAATCAGTATCACCTACTATGTCTGCATCTATGTACCCCTCTAACACAGATTCATCACTACCAAAATATACACAACTTGGAAGTACCTCTTAGATATCTTAATATCTATTTCACTGCTGCCCAATGTTCCTTACCAGAATTAGAGAGAAATTGGCTAACAACTCTAATTGCATGAGCTATATATGGCCTAGTACAAACCATAGCATACATCAAACTACCTACTATATATGAGTAAGGCACTGGACATTTCTTCTTTTCTTTCTCACTTATAGGACATTATTTTGAACTAAGCTTGAAATGACCAACAAGTGGAGAACAAACTGCTTTAGCTTTACTCATGTTGAATCTTTCAAGAACCTTTTCAATGTAAGTCTCATGAGATAGCCAAATCTTCCTTTTCTTCCTATCACGAAGAATCTTCATGCCAAGTATTTGTTTCACTGATCCCAAGTCTTTCATAGCAAAAGACTTACTTAGCTATCTTTTAAGCTTCCCAATTTTTTCAATATCATGGCCAACAATCAACATATCATCAACATATAGCAGGAGAATAATGAAATCATCATCTGAAAATTTCTTCATAAACACACAATGATCAGATGTGGTTCTATTACTTTTTAATTTTACCAACATCATAGCCAACAATCAGCATATCATCAACATATATGAGAAGAATAATGAAATCATCATCTGAAAACTTCTTCATAAACACATAATGATCAGATGTGATTTTATTGTACTCTTGGCTCATCATAAAGGAATCAAATTTCTTGTATAATTGTCTAGGTGCCTGTTTAAGTCCATATAAGCTTTTCCTAAGCTTACACACCATATTTTCTTTTCCCTTCGATTTTGAAACATTTTAGTTGCTCTATGTAAATTTCTTCTTCTAAGTCACCATGAAGAAATGATGTTTTTATATTAAGTTGCTCAACTTCTAAATTTAAGCGGGCAGCCAAACTAAGAACAACTAGGATAGAGGACATTTTCACCACAAGAGAAAATATTTCTTCAAAGTCAATACATTTCTTCTGACTAAATCCTTTCACAACTAGTCATGCCTTGTATCTTTGTCGTGAGCTATTATGTTCAGTCTTCAATTTGTAAACTCATTTATTCTTGAGAGCTTTCTTCTCTTTAGGAAATTTTACCAAGTCATGGGTGTGGTTCTCAAGCAAGGATCTCATTTCTTCTTGCATGGCTTTAACCCACTCATTCTTATGCTCTTGTAGAATAGCTTCTTAGTAAGTTTCTAGCTCTCCTCCTTCAGTAAGCATAACATACTCATGTGGAGGATATCTGGTAGACAGTTATTGCTCTTTTGTGGATCTTCTCAATCAAATCTCAACTAGTGGTGGAGGTGTTTGTTCAGTTGGTTCAATCATCAATTGTAAGAGTATCATCACTAGCATTCTCACCATAATCTTCTTGTTCATCTCCCCCATAATCATCATGAACTACAAGTAAAGGAACTGGACCCAAACTCCAAGAAATATAAGTAGAGGTTTTTGGCTTTTCAACATTATCACCATCATCAAATAATTGGTCTTCAAGAAATATCACATCTCTACTTCTAATAATCTTCTTATTCACTAGATCTCATAATCTGTACCCAAACTCTTCATGACCATATCCCAAGAAGATATATGCTTTTGCCTTATTATCAAGCTTGGACCTCTCATCTTTGAGAATATGAACAAATGCTTTACACCCAAAAACTCTCAAATGATTATAATATATATCTTTTCCTTTCCATACTCTCTCTAGAATATCACCTTTCAGAGGAACTAATGTAGAAAGATTTATCAGGTCAATTGTAGTTCTCATAGCCTCCCCCAAAATGACTTAGGTAACTTGGCGTGGGAAAGCATACACAATCCTTTCTTCAATGGTTCTGTTCATTTTTTCTACCACACCGTTCTGCTGAGGAGTTTTAGGAATTGTTTTCTTAAACCTAATATCATGAAACCTATAATAATTCTCAAAAGGACCCCTGTACTCGCCACCGTTATCTACTCGAACACACTTTAGCTTTCTGCTAGTTTCTCTTTCAACACTGACATGAAACTCTTTGAAAACATCGAGTACCTGGTCTTTAAATTTCAAAGCAAAAAGTCCACACTTTTCTAGAATGGTCATCAATGAAAATAACAAAATAACGAGCACCTCCAAGAGTTCTAGTTTGCATAGTATAGTACAGACATCAATATGAATCAAATCAATAATATTTTATCTTCTAAATGATAGATATATATGAAAAGTAACTCTATGTGTTTTTTCAACTAAGCAATGATCGCAAGATTTAAGAGATGTACCTTGCAACTCTGGTAAAAACTGCTTTCTAGCAAGAGTCTGAAGTCCCTTTCTCACTGATATGACCAAGCATCTTATGCCAAAGATCTATACTTTCACCCTTCTAAATTACATTAATGTCTCCTTTGTATAGCTTAGCTTCTATGATATAAGAAGAGTTAAGCTTCTTTCCTCTCGCTACAATTACAGAACCTTTAATGAGTTTACATTTGCTTTCACCAAAATAGTGTGTAAATCCCTTATCCAAGTCTACTTGTAGATATCAAGTTAAGATAAATATCTAGAATATGTCTTACATCTTTGAGTATCAATTTGCTCCCAATACTGGTCTCTAAGCAAATATCTTTAATACCCACAATCTTAGATGTACCACTGTTTCCCATTCTGACATTACCAAAATCACCAACAGTGTAAGATATGAAGAAATCATCATGAGAAGTAACATGAAATGAAGCACCATAGTCATTACCCAGTTACTGTCCTGAGTTGCAAGACTAACACAATCGTCAACACAAACAATAATGATATCATATTCAGTAGCAACTGTATTGATCTCTTTCTCATTTTTCTTCCTTTCATTCTGTCCTCGCTTCTAAAACCTACATTCTTTCTTTATATGACTTGGCCTATTATAGTAGAAATATTTGATATCTCTTCTAGACTTGGATCTTCCTCTATAACTATGTAGATTTCTGCTATGACTTCTTCCACGTCTTTCTTGTTTTTCAGTAACAAATGGACCAAAAGAAGATTCTCCCTGTTCTTTCCTTTTGGCATCTTCATTTAACAAACTGTCATTAACCAAATCTATAGTTAGTTTCCCCTCTAGCATGGAGTTACAAATTGTCACCACATATGTTTCCCAACTTTCTGGTAAAGAGCTAAGAAGTAATAATCTATGCAGCTCATCATCTATATTCATTTTCATAGCAACCAACTTGTTTGCAAGACTCTGAAATAGATTTATGTGCTCAATAATGTTACTACTATCTATATACTTCAAATTTATAAGCCTTCTAGGGAGAGAAATTCTATTTCCCACTGTCTTTTTCGCAAAGAGGTTTTCTAACCTTTGCCAAACAACATCAGCTCTAGTTTCATCAGAAATATGCTCATGCAAATTTATATCCATCCATCTTCTAATATAAGCAATAGTTTTTCTATGTTGAACCTCTCATTCCTCATCTTCTATAGTAGAAGGTTTATCTTTAATCTTGATGGGCTTGTACAAATCTTTGCAATAGAGCAAATCTTCCATTGTATGCCTCCAAGTTGAATAATTTGATGAGTGTAATTTAATCATACCATCTGACTGTTCTATTTCAGTCACACAAGAAACAACTAGCACTAAACAACCTAGCTCTGATACCACTTGTTGGGAAAAACTTATTATAGCAGAATAATTTTTTTCCCTCTTTGTGTATCAAAATGAGTTCCTCATCAAAATACCAACTTGATATCAAAAGCACATATCAACTAGAGCAGCATAAACATTAGAGCAATAAATCAATCACAAAGTGAGACACCGAATTTTAACGTAGAAAACCCAATGTAGGAAAAATCACGGGACCGTAGTCCACCTCAAACTTTCACTATCACTAGTAATAATAACAGGTTTATAATAAGTCTTCTCTAAATAACAAGAGGATCATAATAACTTCAAGACCACATATCTTAGCTCAAGAATAGCATATCATCATCACATGGATGGATCTCATCAAAAGAAAAGTTTAGGTCTCACCAAGTCGGTATAGCAGGAAAGCACTTTAGAGAAAATAAACATCATATCAGCACTATTAGGATTATAGAGCTTACTGCAAGGGTTTTCCACATATAATTTGGGTCAAAACTAACAAAGTTTGGCCATTGATTGTCAAGCAAAAACTACAAAATCTTTTTTCTCTCTCCTCTTTCTCTCTTTGTTCTTTTCTCTCCCTGTGTGCTGCCATCGTTCGCAGCACGCCAATCCCTTCGCTGCCCTCAATTGTATGTATCTCTTCTTTTTTTTTCTTTTTTAATTACTGATTTGGGCTCAAAGACCCAATTTCGATCCAAGCTCACATATAGGCTGGACCCAATAAATCTATATCCCATTAGCAATACGTCATGACAAATTATAGACTCATAAGCATCAATCACCTCTTCACTTAAGTAATTTCCAAAAAGATATGTATTCATTAATGAATTTATCCTACCTATTAAATATTGAATAATTAAACTATAAATAATAAATGATAATTGCAACAGTAGCAAACTTAATTTTATAACCTAATATAATTAAAGACTTTATCGGGCTAATGCCCATAGGTTCAGCCCATAGTGGGCTTTAACAGCCCACCCCGCTTTCTCCAAACCTTAGATCCAAACTAGGGGGTGTGGTGGCTACAAAAATAGGAGGGAAAAAAACTGCAGCAATGAGGCTAATTTTGTAGCACCTACGTGATTCTAAAAATTATGAGAAAAGGGCAAAAAATAGGAGAAAGAAAGGGAAGAAAACAAGGATAACGCAGAGAGGCTGTTCTCAATCATCTAGGCAGTGTTCTCATCTTAGGTTAGATCAAATCTATAGTAGATTCTTGCTGTGATTACTTTGGGAGAATTTAGATATTATACATAGTGACGTGATCCTTGTATCCCAGTTATTCTCTTGTGATTGTTACTATAATTTTAGGCAAGAGATTAAGATTTGTATATTCATTATTCTTATAGTAGATTATCTCAAATTTGCCCCGTGGTTTTTACCCTTCACTTTGGAGGGGTTTTTCACGTAAATCTTGGTGTTCTGTTTGATTGTGATTCTATTTAATTCTGCTGCGTGTTATAGCCTACTAGTATTTGTTCATATACAAAAGTTTAGTTTCTCTTTATATCCCATCAACTAGTATCAGAGCAGGGTTGTGATGATTTAATTTTTGTATTTGAACATGGAGGTCAGTAGTGTTTCTCACATGATTAACTTGAATGGAAATAATTGGATGATATGGAAACCAAGAATGGAAGATCTCTTGTATTGTAAAGACTTGTATGGACCTTTGCAAGGGATAGTGCAAAGCCCGCAACTATGACAAATGATGAGTGAAAGAGGTTAGATCGAAAAATAGTTAGGTTTATTCAATAGTGGCTCGATGACAGTGTCTTTCACCATGTTTCGATTGAAAGTTTTGCATATTCTCTTTGGAAAAAGTTGGAAGGTTTCTATGAAAGAAAAACAGTTGGCAACAAAGCTTTCTTGATTAGAAACTTGTAAATCTAAAATATAGAGAGGGTGCTGTTGAATCGATGATGAAACCACTTGATATATGTTTATGATTTAATCTTCGTTTTGAGTGATGCAGGATACTTCGATCAAGATGAGACAATTAAAGTAGGAAAATCATGTTGGGTCGGAGGAACATGTTAGAAGATTGGACGTCGGGCCAGTGGATCGGTCGATGTATCAACAGAAGGCTTCGGGTCGTAGATTCGGGCATTGGGCCAAGAAGAGCGGACATTGCGCCAAAGATATCAGAGTTGTGGAGTCAATTGGTCGATTGGGCAATAGGTCGCAGGAGAGGATGATGCGCCGAAGAATCAGACGAAGCGTCGAGGGACCAATGACATGCCGGACAACTTGATTAGATGCTTAGGATTAATTGTCTAGATTGAAGTGTATTTTTACATGTGCAGGTTTAACTATGATAGCTTGAAGACATAAAGCAAGTCTACCGGAGTCAAGTTCGATGGGTGTTCGAGAGTCCGTCGAAAGTCCGAAGAATCGTCGGAAGTGCTACCGGAACCAACC
>LVTN01000776.1:77041-145651 GCA_001649415.1 Musa itinerans
ACTTATGAACCTAAAATATAGAGAGGGTGCTTCTATTGCTAAGCATTTGAATGAAATGCAAAGTATCATTAACCAGTTATCCTCTATGAAAATGTCTCTTGATGATGAGTTGTAGTCATTGTTACTTCTCAGTTCATTACTAGAAAGTTAGGAGACACTGGTGGTTTCCCTCAGTAATTCTGCGTCAGATGGTATTGTCACCATGAGTCAAGTAATAAGCAGTTTGTTGAATGAGGAGTTGAGAAGAAAGAATTCATCAACAACTCAGAATGATTCACGGGCACTTATCGTATAGGACAAAGGAAGGTCAAAGTCTAGAAGCAATTCACGCATGGGTAGAAGCAAGTCAAGATCAAGAAAAGATATTGTTTGCTATAACTATAGTGAGAAAGGACATTATAAGAACTAATGCAAGCAACCTAAAAAAAGAAAGAAAAAGAGAAAAGAAGTGGAGTCTACAGAGTCAAAAGATAATGCTACAGTGCAGGGTGGTGATTATTTGATTTTGTCTCCTTCTGATGATATTTTTCTTATGTGTGTCAGGATCTTGAGTGGGTGATTAACATAAGTACTTCTTATCATGCTACACCATGGAGAGAGTTTTTTGCTATCTACAGGTTTAGAAATTTTGGTGTTGTCAAAATGGGCAGCTATGGCACAGCAGACATCATTGGTATGGGTGATATCCATATAAAGACCAATCTTGGCTGCAAGTTGATGCTTAAGGATGTGAGGCATGTGGTTGACTTGAGGCTGAATTTAATTTCAATTGGAAGGCTAGATGATGAAGACTATGATAGCATATTTCACAAAGAGCAATGGAAGCTCAGTAATGGTTCTCTTATTGTGGCTGATGGAAAGAAATGTCACACCTTATACTGGTTGCAAGCCAAAGCTTGTGGTGAGCAATTAAATACTATAGAGAAAGACTTCAGCATAGAGTTGTGGCATAGGCGATTGGGACACATGAGCGAGAAGGGGTTGCTAGCTCTTTCCAAGAGAGATGTATTACCAGATCTCAGAGGTACATATTTGAACCCTTGTATTGATTGTTTGGCTGGTAAACAACACAAAGTTTTATTTACTAGTCCTGCTTTGTCTAAAAAAATACATGCTCTAGACCGTATTTATACAGATGTATGTGGTTCTTTGAGGATAAAAACTCCGAGTGGATCTGTTAATGTTCCTAGTATCAGTGGTGCACTTTATTTTGTCACTTTTATAGATGATTTTTCTAGAAAAGTTTGAGCCTATGCTATGAAGACCAAAGATTAGGTTATTAATATCTTCAAAAAGTTTCATGCCAGAGTTGAAAAGGAGACAAAAAGATAATTGAAATGCATAAGATCATATAATGGTGGTGAGTACATTAGATTATTTAATGATTATTACAAGTCACATGACATCCAACATGAGATGACAATTCTTGATACACCTCAGCATAATACTATTACAAAGAAGATGAATCTCACCATCATGGAAAAGATCAGATGTATGCTTTCACAAACTAAATTACCCAAAAGGTTTTGGGATAAGGCTTTGAGAACTACAATTGATGTGATCAACTTGTTACCATGTACAGCCCTAGATGGTGATGTTGTAGAGCATGTATGGTCAAAAACAGATATTTTCTATAAGCATTTAAGAGTGTTTGGTTATCGTGCATTTGCACATGTTCCAAACAATGAGAGGTCCAAGCTGGATGGTAAGACTAAAGAATATATTTTCCTTAGCTACTCACATGATCAGTTTGGTTGCAGGATTTGGGATCCAGAAAAGCAGAAAGGGTTTAGAAGCAGAGATGTGGTCTTCTTTGATAATCAAACCTTTGAGGATTTGAAGAAGAAGGCACCAAGCGAGACTTCTACAGAAGGATTAGCAGATTATGACCCAATTACTCCTCCAGTATATCAGGGTGATGGGGGAGATGTGTAGAAAGATGGTGTAGAGCTCGATGTTGATCTACTTGCAAGACATGTTGAGTAAGAAGAAGTTGGAGAGCAACTTCTCGAAGAACCTAAGTTGAGAAGATCTTCTAGACAATGTCAACCTTCTAGAAGATACTCTATAGATTGGTATGTGATGCTTACTGATGCAGGTGAACTAGAGAGTTACCAGGAAGCAATTGAGAGTGGGCAGAAAAAAAAGTGGTAAGTTGCTATGTAGGAAGAGATGGATGCTCTTCAGAAGAACCACACTTATGATTTGGTGCTACTACCAAAGAGAATGAAGGCCTTAAAGAACAAGTGAGTTTTTAGATTGAATACTCAAGAATATTATTCTCAACCAAAGTACAAAGCTAAATTGGTTGTGAAAGGCTTTAGTCAAAAGAAAGGTATTGACTTTGAAGAGATTTTTTCTCCTGTTATTAAAATTTCTTCTATTCGTGTTCCTCTTGGTATTGCTGCTAGCCAGGACTTGGAGGTTGAGCAGTTAAATGTGAAGGCAGCTTTTCTTTATGGTGATTTGTTTCAGATTATTATGTATACATCAAATGGTTTGGTGAGAATTTTATTATTCTCTTACATTATGTTGATGATATGCTTATTCTTGGGAAAGATATGTCTAAAATTGATAGGTTGGAGAAGAAATTGAGTGAGTCTTTTGTAATGAAGGACATAAGGCCAGCAAAGCAAATACTAAGTATGTATATTTCCCATGATAGAAAAAATAAGAAAATTTGGTTGTCACAAGAGAAATACATCGAGAAGGTATTAGAAAGGTTCAGTATAAGCAATACAAAGCTAGTTGGTTCTTCTCTTGCAGGTCACTTCAAGTTATGTTCAGAACAGAGTCCATCAAGTGATGAGGAGAAGGAGAAAATGTAAAAGGTTCCTTATGCTTCAGTAGTTGGAAGTTTAATATACGCGATGGTATGTACAAGGCCAAACATCGCATATGCAGTGGGTGTTACTAGCAGATTTCTTGCAAATCCAGGCAAAGAGCATTGGGCAACAGTGAAGTAGATTTTTAGATATCTCAAAGAGAGCTCTAAGGTTTGTTTAAGCTTTGGAGGTGGACCACCTATATTGACATGTTACACAGATGCAAATATAGTAAGAGATATTGTTACAAGGAAGTCCATATCATGTTTTGTACTTACTTTTGCAGGGGGAGTTGTGTCATGGCAATCCAAATTGCAAAGATGTATTGCTCTCTCCACCACATAGGTAGAATATATTACTGCTATAGAGGTTTGCAAAGAAATGTTATGAATGAAAGAATTCTTATAAGAATTGAGGCTGAAACAGAAAAATTATGTGGTGAATTGTGACAGCCAAAGTGTCATCCATTTGTGTGAGAACCCAACTTTTTATTCCAAGTCAAAGCATATAGATGTCAGATACCACTAGATTCAAAATGTACTTGAAGAAAAGCAATTGTAGCTTCAGAAAATTTACATAGATGATAACAAAGTAAACATGTTAACAAAGACCTTACTAAAAGAAAGACAAGAGATATGCCAACAGTTGGTCGGCATGGCTTCACATTAAGGAGTCTTAGGACAATCTCCCTTATGGGCTGATGGGGGAGGTTATTGGGCTGACAGCCCATAGGTTCAGTTCAGCCCATGGTGGGCTTTAACAGCCCACAGCCCACCCTCCTTTCTCTAAACCCTAGATTCAAATTATGGGGGTGTGGTGGCTACGAAAATAGAAGGGGCAAAACTACAGTAACTGATTTTGTAACACCTACATGATTCCAAAAGTTAGGAGAAAAGGGTAGAAAATAGGAGAAAGAAAGGGAAGAAAACAAGGACAACATAAAGAGGTTATTCTCAATCATCTTGGCAGTGTTCTCATCTTAGGTTAGATCAAATATATAGTGGATTCTTGCTGTGATTGCTTGGGGAGAATTTGGATATTATGCATAGTGATGTGATCCTTGTATCCCAGTTATTCTCTTGTGATTGTTGCTAGGGTTTTGAGCAAGAGATTGAGATTTATATATTCATTATTCTTATAGTGGATTATCTCTAGTTTGCCCCGTGGTTTTTACTCTTCACATTGGAGAGGTTTTTCACATAAATCTTAGTGTTCTATTTTATTGTGATTCCATTTAATTTCACTACGTATTATGGCCTACTAGTATTTGTTCATATACAAAAGTTTAGTTTCTCTTTATATCCCATCAGACTTATTATAAATTCTTTAAATTTAAAGCTAATTTAGCAGCCTCATATTTATCAGCGCCCACCCTCTCATAAATCTGTAAAATGAAATTATTAGCAAACATAATAAAACAATTTATATTAAAAATAAAATCAAATAGTGGCCTTCATTATTTTTTCTCTTTCAAATTCCAATACTACTAAACATTCATCTATCTTGCCTTCATATGACTTAGGAATATCAAATTTTATCACTTATGTCGAATATCATATTTCCTTAAGGTAATACTTCCCGCTTCCTAAAAAAATATGTGTTATGTCTTCAAGTTCCATATATTTTCAATCGATATAATTTATGGACATAGAACTGTACATCCCCTAATCCATCCTTCATTATGCTAGGTTCAGTGGAATGAGCTAAGGATGACTCTCGATGATCTTTGCATCTATCATCTTTATCAAGGATTAAGATGACAAGATGGCCAAGTCTATAATCTCAAAGGATCTTCATCTTGACACTTCTAACACTTGATGGAGACTTATTCTGTAAGTATAGAAGTATCCTGTAAATAACATAATTTGATAAATGAACCGTCAAACTTCAAAAACACCAAATCGGAAATACCAAGACCAAGGTACCATACCTTAGGTGTTCATATGACCAACCGACATTAGAATGCTTTCACTAGGAATTGGAATGAACAATTAACATATCTACACAACATGTGTATAAAACTTAATAAAACACATGTACATATCTCCAAATAAACTCTTCTATTCCTCTTTCATTGTTGATTTCAATTTTAAAAGATATATATATATATATATATATATATATATATACACGGCAACTCTTTCTTTTTTTTCTCACCATCATAATTATTTATCCATTTTTTTCACAATCATTTCTTTGTTTTCTTTTAACACCTCACTTCATGTATTGGTGACTTGTATCTTGGTCAGCTAACTTATTAGAATTTAGATTTCTATCTTTTGATCATTTTATTTTCATGTACTCACACAGTAACAAAAAGGCATTTCACAATTACATTTTTTTAGGAAGTTTGTAACATACTGTTAATTACAAAACTAAATTTTATCTTTTTATATATAAGTATATACTTTTTGAATATATTGTATCAAGATCCAAGTTTGATAAGTATGCCTTCAGTTCTATTGTAATAATAATAAGTACAAAGGCCACCTATCTTTGAACTAGAAAGATTACTCTTTCGTAGCAACAAGTTAATTAGGAACTTTATCAAAGATACTACATTGGACTTTCTCACAATGGGACAGATTATTTTCAAAAATAAAGAAATAGTTTGGATAATTACATATCAACCACAACCTATTTGATATCGAAAAATCACCCAAATTTGACTACCAACCTTAATATAATAAGGTAAGTAAATTTCTTCTAATGTTTATAAGCAACCAAATGACTCCTTCCTAAAAGTTCCTGAAAATTACACATATTTGATGCATTATGTGTTGGACTTATATTTTAAAACTTAAAATTTTATGAAAATAATTTTGGTACTTATAAAAAATGCTTAAATGAAAGGACATGTGCATTGGGATAACATCCTTTTACGGTGACCTTTGGGCCATGTTGAGTCCTAAACAACACCTTGTACATCTATTTAGAGATTAATATATTTCCTCCTCTTTCATTTCTTTCTCTCAATAAATTTTATCAATTTATTTTGATATTCAATCCATTGAAAGAGGTTAGTCAAGTCAATCAAATCACTTCACGATTATACTAGGAGGGATAATACCAGTTGAATTTTGAATTTTGGGATGAGAATCTCGATCAACGTAAAAATGATATTTTACCTTAATATAATAATATGCATCTTTGAATTTTTAAAAAAAAAATTAATATCCAACATTGTGTATGACACATTTCATGAATAACTCCTTTTTTTTTGCATTTCATGAATAAGTCCATTTTTTTTTCTTTTATTTTTTTTTCCTATCTTATGTCACACTTCATTTTATATTGGGAAAAACTATTACAGTGGAATAATTCTTTTCCCTCTTTGTATATCAAAATGAGTTTCTCACTAAAATATCAACTTGTCATCAAAAGCAAATATTAACTATAGTAGTATAAATAGTAGAACAATAAATCAATCATAAAGTGAGACATCAAATTTTTACGTGAAAAACTCAATGCAAAAAAAACAACAGGACCGTAGTCCACTTCAAACCTCCACTATCACTAATAATGATAATAGATTTACATTAAGTCTTCTCCAAACTAACTAAATGATCATAATAATATTAAAAACACATATCTTAGTTTAACAATAACATATCATCATCACCATAGATAGATTTTATCAAAGAAAATATTTAAATCTCACCAAGTAGGTATATCAAAAAAGTACCTCAAAGAGGACAAATCACATAATAGCACTATTAAGATTGTAAAGCTTATTGCAAGGATTCTCTATATAAAATTTGGGCCAAAACCGACTAAGTTTAGTCACCTAATCGTCTAACAAAAACTTTGAAACCCTAGCTTTCTCTCTTTGTTCTTTTTCTACATCACCACTTGTTAGGATCTTTTTTATTTTTCAAGCTTTGAATCATATTCTATTAAATTTTTATAGTCCAATAGAAGTCGGATAAGAGCTTATTTGATATTTATTAATTTTATTAGAAGTCCAAGTCTTGATGGACACTATTTTTTTTCATCATTTATAAAATATTATTTTAGTCTTAACAAACCCCAAGAGGTCGATCCCCTTGAAGTGATTAAAGAGAACGATCCTCTTGAAGTGATTAAAGAGAACGATCCTCTTGAAGTGATCATTCCATTTCTTTCCTCTTCTTTTATGATAAAACTCTAGGGTTCTTATCATTACTCTTTTCACCGTTCGTTCCATGCCTCTCATGCCGACTCTAATAGGTTTTTTTTCTTTTTTTTTAATAGATCAGAGTCCAGTCCAAGCCCACCTATGGGCTGGACCCAACATTTTCTATCTCATCAATGAATGATGATGAATATTACCCCATATCTCATTTTTCCAACAGGCAAGAAACTCCTATCATTAGTGGGTCGTTGATGATGTTTACATTAGTGAACCAACAATTGATAGGTCACCAAACCTCACCAAATCGGAAGACCTTCCACGCTCTATCAGCACTATTCTATTGCAGTGGAAACAAGCTGCTCACCAAACCTTTTGTTGCTACACATTATTTTCTCAAGTCAATGACACCCTAATATCTTGTAGTACAGTGTCTGACCCAAGAAATTTTTATCACATGAAAGCACTGATCTGAACCATCTATTTTGTTTTGAGGACAAAAATATATCCTACCTATCCAAACCTAAAAAGTGTACATAAGGAATCCAATAAGAGGAGCATTTCTATCTTCCCCTTCTCTATGATCCATTCCAACTTCTTGTCCTCCCATTCTATGGTCAACAAAAGTATTTGATGATTGAAATCTAGCCTAGTAAAGACCTTTCACCCAATTGCGTTCGGCAGCCACTTTGGACATGAGAGCCATTCCAGTCTTCCTTCCTCTTGTCATGGTCATGTTCCTTATGGCTGTTCCACGGGCCTCTTCTGCGTTGAGCGGCCTCAGAGTAGAGCTAACCCATGTGGATTCCAATGGCAACTTCTCCAAGTTTGAGCTGCTCCAACGAGCAGCACTTCGGAGCAGCCGCAGGATGGCACGGTTGACGACCCGGGCCATGAAAGCCGCGGCATCTGCCAATGAGGTCCAAGCTCCGGTCCATGCCGGCAATGGCGAGTTCCTCATGGACTTGGCCATCGGCACTCCGAGTCTTGCATTCCCGGCCATCATTGACACCGGCAGCGACCTCATATGGACGCAGTGCAAGCCCTGCGACGAGTGCTTCAGCCAACCCACTCCCGTGTTCGATCCATCGAGCTCGTCGACCTACACGAAGCTTCCATGCTCGAGCAACCTGTGTCAGGCTCTTCCTACCTTCACGTGCGGTGCTTCCAGCTGCGAATACCTGTACTCTTATGGCGACTCCTCGTCGACTCAAGGTGTTCTCGCAAGCGAAACCTTTACCTTTGGGACTGAGAATTCAACGGCAGTCTCTGACGTCGCCTTTGGCTGCGGCGACACCAACCAAGGCAGTGGGTTCTCGCAGGGCTCCGGTCTCGTCGGACTCGGCCGAGGACCGTTGTCGTTGATATCACAACTCGACCTGGGGAAGTTCTCCTACTGCCTCACCACCTTGGATGATTCAAAGAAGAGCCCCCTTCTGTTTGGCTCACTGGCTGATCTCACTGCAAGTGCAGCTGCAAGTGCGATCCAATCCACACCACTGGTGCAGAACCCTAACCACCCAGCCTTATATTATCTCTCCCTGAAAGACATCTCGGTTGGCGGAAACCGTCTACAGATTCCGAGCTCGACCTTCGCGGTGCAAGAAGATGGATCCGGTGGCTTGATCATAGACTCCGGCACCTCCATCACTTACCTGGAAGTGGGTGCGTACAGGAGGTTGAAGAAGGCGTTCCTATCCCAGATGCAGCTCCCAGTTGCCGATGGTTCTGAGATCGGTCTCGACTTGTGCTTCTTGGCCCCGTCGGCATCGTCGTCGGCGGAGGTTCCAAAGCTGGTGTTCCACTTCGACGGTGCCGATTTGCATCTGCCGGCGGAGAACTACATGATCATGGATTCAAGCGACGGTTCGCTTTGCCTAACGATCATGCCGTCGAGTGGCTTGTCCATCCTCGGCAACTTCCAGCAGCAGAATCTACAGATACTCTATGATCTGAAGAGTAAGATGCTGTCGTTTGTTCCAACCCAGTGTGACCAGCTGTGAATTGTTTGAGTGAAGCCATTTATGTGTTTCTGTGATTTACTTGACATTTTTAATATCATGTTTGATGAAGTCAATCATTTGGTTTCAGATATCTTACTGTTTCTGTGGTGCACTTCTTTTTAATTTCCTTCTCAAATTGGTAACATCAGCAGTGTGGCCAATGCCAATAAAATTGTTATAAATTAATTAATAATATTTCATGGTTTATTTCACGAGATTCGACACTTCAAGCACTCCGGCCATAATTAATTCTGTGAGCTCGTTAAAATAATTATTTATTATATGTATTATTTAATGGGATAACTTCCATTAAATCACCATTTACTTTCCAACTAACAGCAACAGTCTATTACCAATCAATTTCTTTTACTATTTAAATTGTTAATGTTTCTAAGATATCGTCTGTACATTATATATGTAAATATCCTCAACTTATTATTTAGTTTCAATAAATTCTTCCTGCTCCTTTCATAACATCTTTTTTTCTTTCTCTTTTTTTGTTGATAATCAAATAGGATGACATGAAGATTGAACAAAAAGAAATTATAATAGTTTTTTACATTTGTTACATCTATTTAATATCATTAGGATTTAAGATATTAGATTGTAGGATTGGATTATGATATGATATTCTAGATATTTTTAATTATGATATCGTCGATGTTTTTACTCCAATCGAAAAGATATTATCTTCTTTGTTAGTATGCATCAATCTAAAAGATATCATATTCAATCATTTGAAGAGTTATAAAAAATAAAAGTATGATTGATAATATTTAACAAAATTATATTTAATTGTTTTTTAATGATTGTATGAAGTAAAGGATCGCCAATAATAAAGAGATGTTGTTGATAGTAATCTCACAGTATTATCGTTCATTCATTGCCCTTATGATTAGCAAAAATTACATGTGTATCCTTGTAAGTGCAAAGTTAGCCATGCCAATATTTTTCCCTTTAAATTTGAGTTATAAAACCATAAAAAGAACTGGCATGTACATGTCATTTTAATAAATATCAAGGCAAGTTAACTGCTAGTTAAATCTCTAGATTTCATTAAATATTCTTTAAGATCTTATTATGTCATTAAAAATTTAATATTTTATAATTTTATAATGTTTAGTATAAATAAACTAATATTAACCATAATTACAACTGATTAATTTTATTAATATATATCTAAAAAAAGAAGAGAATTTAATTTAAAAAAACCCCACTAATGAAGTTTTACTTGGATGATGCCCACATATTTGATTTTTATTGGAAGACACTTTTTTTTATATATTATGATCAAAATACCCTTTATAAAATTAAAACAAAAATAGCCGATTGACCCTATTTGACCATGATTTTTGGGCTACACTAATTTATTTAACATGAATCAAACAAATTGGCTCAATAAAAACCTAAGTATTTATTTTTTTCTATATATATATTATCCTTTTCTTTTCAGATTACCTCATACTACCCTGGTTAAGTAATATTTACCAACATTCTTGCTAGTAGTGGTTGCTATCACCATGGTCTCTGTTGTTGTCGTGTAATCTTTGTCCTATCCTAACCTTGCATGAGCACTAAGTCATATCCCTTGCGAAAGCAACAACAAGTCGATATAGTTAGAGAGGAGATGAAGGGGTCTCATTGAACCTTGATGGTGGCACTATCATTAACGGCTTCCTTCCTACCCCATTGCCATCATCGGAGAGAAAGAGATCCGTTGAGCGGTGGTGGTGTCATCACTATCGACTTCCTATCCCTTTATCATTAGCTTCATGCCTTATCAATTCTTTAGTTGAGTATCTTTTTTTTTTTCTTCAGATCATTGCTTCTTTATCCAATTCATTGACAGCTTCTTTATAATAGAAGATTTGGAGATTAATATTTTAGTTTTTGTGGTTTATCTTGTGCTTCAAATCGATTAGGAGATTTCTGACTCTAATAATTATCCATATAGTAATTAGTGACTATGACTACACATTTGATTTTATGCATAGCAGAATTTTTTGGATTCAATTGGCTGCCACATTAGTCAATTTATGCATAGTTGACTTTTTATTACTAGCAGAATTATGTTGTATTTTTCTCCAATTGTTTGATCATTTTCGAAGTGATTTCTTGTTGTTATTAGATTTATTATAGCTTGTGGATTATTTCTCTTTTGAGCGGTTGATTTTTTTCTATAGCCAAGAAATGCCTATATCTTGGCTACATATCCTGGCTAGATGTTCTTTTTGTTCTTGCTTTTGAATTTGGGTATGAATTTGTTAGTCAGGAATGGTAATTTGGGGAGATTTTTGGTGGCAGATTACACCTACAGAAAGCTGATACAGCCTTAGTTAAATTATGTACCAATCATTGACATAGCAACCCTTTGGAACCTGATGAGATATATGTTGAAAATAAAAGGAAATATGTGTTGGAATGGTGTTATCATGTAACCACATGGCTGAAGTCCTACAAATGTAGTGTCCATCGTGTACATGGTGAGCATTTGAAAGTGTCTATGCTTCATGAGTTAGGACCTTATGACATGTTGACATAACTAGGGTAAATCACTCTTCTTCGAAAAGAGATGTACTATGGTTTAAGTCCTTCACTACTAAGCTAGACTTCCTACTGAGTGGATTTGGAATTCTTTTTATGGCAGTCTTCCCTCCTGCAAAAGATTAACTTAGTTAGCATGCTTGGTACCTTAGTTTAGAGGGCTTGTCATTTTGTTGATCTAGTCATGAAAAAGCTTGATGCCCACATGATTATAGAATAAATGAAAAAATTAAGATCACATCCACAACATCAATCTTGAAAAACTTATATAGAAAAATAAAGACTTTGCTTATAAAATAGGATTACGATCTAGCATTCGGATCATCGCGTGTCAAATTTTATTAATTATACTAAAATTATAAAAAAAAAATTAATACTAATCAACTTAGAATCATATCATGGTAGTTTTAGAGAATTTGATTCTAATTTGAGTAATTTTAACTTTAGTTATGGATATGATAGGTTTACGATTTAACATTTAAATCACTACCTATCAAATTTTATTAATTACACTAAAAATATAAAAATAAAAAATTACTATAATCAACTTAAAATCATATCATAGTAGTTCTAAAAATTTTGGTTCTAATTTGGATAAATTTTAACTTGAGTTATACTCAAGTTATACGGATTACGATCACTACGTATCAAACTCTATTAATTATACTAAAATTATTAAAAAAATAATACTAATCAATTTAGAATCATGTCATGGTTGTTATGAATAATTTAGTTCTAATTTAGGTGAATTTTAACTCAAGTTGCGGATAAAATAGGATTATGATCTGACATCTAGATCATCGAATGTCAAGTTCCATTAATTACACTAAAATTATCAAAAAATAAATAAAAAATGACTACTAATTAACTTAGAATCATGTCATAATAGTTGTTGATAAGTTTCAATTAGTTATGTTTATTGTAACTCAAGTTACACTCGAACCTAGTTTCACTTCAAACTCTAGTGTAATACGACCAAGTGACGGTGTTGCTGTCAGACAAGTGATGGTAGCACCTATACCTAGTGCTCTACTAACCCAAAGCTATGGTACTGTTCTAAACCAGGTGATAATATCACCCACAACTATAGCATTCTTTTTAAAAAATTAATTTCTAGAATCATCTAAACATAAAAATAAATTAGAGAAAATTTTACTAAACATATTAGAATTATGTTATGATTGTTATAGATAAGATTTGAAACAAAAATTAATAGAATTATACTCGGGTTACACTCACATTATACTCGATCATATATTCAATCTCACACATCTGATAATATAACATCCTAAAATCAAAACAAATAAAAAAAGTGATACTAAACATGTTTAGATAAATTTAGGGATAATTCAATTATTTATACTTGAGTTATACTGAATTACAAATTTAATATAGAAATCTCCTATTTCGATAATTAATGGCCCTAAAATCAGAAAATAGAATAGAAAAATATTACTAAATATGTCAAGATCATGTTATGATAGTTTTGAAAAAGTTTGGATAGTTTTAGGGATGATTCAATAATTTGTACGTGAGTTATACTCGAGTTACACTCGATTATAGATTCAATTTAAAAATATCTTATTTTAATAATTAATAACCCTAAAATCAGAAAAATAAAAAAATAATACTAAACATGTTACTATCATGTTATGATAGTTTCAGAAAAGTTTGTATAAGTTTGAGGATAATTCTCTTATTTACACTTACAATTATATTATACTTGAGTTATACTCGATCACAAATTCAAAGTAGAGATCATCTATTTCGATAATTAATAACCCAAAAATTATTAAAAAAAAAATGATACTAAATATGTTAATAGTTTTAGAAAGTTTGGATTAGTATAAAGATAATTCAATGATTTACATATGAGTTACACTAGATCATAGACAAGTTATACTCGATTATAGATTCAATAAAAAAATCTCTTATTTCAATAATTAATAATCTTAAAATTAAAAAATAAAAAAAATTATATTAAACATGTTAGGATCATGTTATGATAGTTTTGGAGAAATTTGAATAAGTTTAAAAATAATTTAATAATTTGCATATGAATTATGCTCGAGAATATCATATTTTGATAATTAATGACTATAAAATCAAAAAAATCAAAAAAATGATATTAAATATGTTAGGATCATGTTATGATAGTTTGGAAGAAGTTTAGATAGGTTTAATAATAATTCCTCTATTTACAATTAAGTTATACTTGATCATAGATTCAATGTATTATTTTGATAATTAATGATCCTAAAATCAAGAAAAATATGTGATACTAAACATGTTAAGATTATGTTATGATAGTTATGGAGTGGTTTGTATTAGTTTGGGAATAATTCCCCTATTTACACTAGAGTTATACTCGTATTACACTCCATCATAGATTCAAACTAAAGTACCCTATTTAAAAAATGAAGCATCTAAATTAACACACAATTGAAAAACATGATAATCATATACAATGAATCACAATTGAAACACTTAGTTCACAACAACAGCAATTCACAAACCAAACAAATTACCAACACAACATCACATTGTTAAATAATTTGTATAAGATTAGAGGACATCATACAAGACAATAACAATAATAATGTCTCTAATGTTTGATGATTTGTTTGGTTTGTGAATTGCTTTAATGTTATTGTGAATAAGTGTTTCAATTGTGATTCATTGTTATTGTGAACAAGTGTTTCAACAGTATTTTATTTCACAATAATCATAGATTCAACCTAAATAATAGCATGTCCCTTTGGCTAAATTCTATCTCTTTGTCTATCAGTAATTGTTCAATGTATTGTATCACAAATATCGTATAATCATTATCAAAAAATAGAAAAATCAATTAGTATAATAATCACAAATATCGTATCACATGAATGATACGATTACTTATGATATATCTTATTGAGGATATTTCACCATCTTTGTCTTTCATCTATTACTAACATTATTCTTTATAATGTTAAGATGGAGACTATTTAAATCAACAAGTGATATTTTCTTAAATTATTGTACTTATTTTTTAATAAACAAACACTTAATATATGATAAAGTATGTATTATGGAGGGGCTGACATGGTAACTAAGGAAGCACGAAATGGGTAACGGAGAGGATGACGCAGGAGGGGGTAGGGTAACGCAAAAGGGGATGATGTAGTTAGTAGGTGTAAAGAAGAAGAAATTGGTGATTCAAGCATCTTGAACTTGACACCTAAAAAAAAATATTAGTTATGTATAACTTAGTAATGATTAATATAAATTATTAAATTATGATATATATTGTCTATGGTAGCCACTTCATCTATTTTTCTACCCCCAAATCAAAGGAATCTACATAATGGTTTCATTCTATTTATATACAAAATTAAATATTATAAATAGAGCACATTATATTCGAAGGTTAAGGGATAACAAATTACAACATAAACTATTAGACAATAATCAGAATAAATAATTAATATAAAATTAAATATAAATCTTTCTTAAGGATTATTTCATCAACAAATCATATCAATGATTAATCTTCAATCATCAAAGTCCTCTTGAAACATATGTACTTTTGTGAATGTATATGAAAGTTATTATCATCAAAAGATTGGTAGAAGGCTTGTCTCGAGCAATGCATGCTCATATCATATGATTATGCTAGGCTTGAACCACCTAGTGGATATTGTTTGACTGGCAATACTGTGAGTATTGAATCATATTGAATGATATTGCAAACCCCGATTTGTCTCTCGATGACTTACAACTCATCACACGGATGTAGCTGCTGATACAATCCTAAATTTAATAAATTAATAATGTTGACAAAAAATAGTTTACTTTTTGATAGTTTATAACTGATGGTATCGATTAAGGTTAAGAAACTAATAATGTTAACCACAGTTAGAGATACTATTTCTATTGATCAAGTTGCATCAACTAGTAAGGCTTAAAATTAGTCAAGATTGAATAAACTAATAATGATGTCATTTTCAGCCTTAAAATTGCATCAACTAGTAAGGCTTGAAATTGCTCAGAACAATGTCATTTTCAGCCTATATAATGATGTCAATAATTTGTAGTTGAGAGAAAGAGGAAGGTGAGTGATAGAAATGGGAGAAGATACAATTAGGTGGGCAAGAGACAGTGACTTCTTGATATCTGTTGACCAGTTGATGCCAACTGCTGACACCTTGTTTGATCGATCCTTTGATATGGCATTTGACAACTGACTGTTATCGCTAAAGTTTTGAAGTAAGTATCATGAATCATTGATCTTATGCTTTGGGCGTATGAAATTTGTTTGGATTAGTTGTTTTTTTTCATTGAGCAATAGATAATCCATCACAAACAGATGTAAAAACTTGCAAACTGTAGGAGCATAGTTAACTCCATTAACTCTAACACAAATTTGCAATGGCAGTCAGAAGAGATTATCGGAGAGGAAAGACAATTGCCGGAGGGGAATGTTGGGCTGATAGCCCATCGTTCAGTCCATAGTGGGCTTGAACAGCCCACAACCCACCTTCTCTCTTAATCTAACCCTAATTCATATTAAGGGGTGTGTGGTGACTGCGAAAATAGGTAGAAAAATAAGAGAAAGAAAAGGAAAAAAATAAGGACAACGAAGAGAGACTATTCTTAGTCATCTACACAATGTTCACATCTTAGGTTAGATCAAATCTACAATAGATTCTTGCTGTGATTACTTGGGGGAGAATTTAGATATTGTGCACAGTGACGTGATCCTTGTATCTCAATTATTTTCTTGTGATTATTGCTAGGGTTTTGGGCAAGAGATTGAGATTTATATATTCATTATTCTTATAGTGGATTATCTCTAGTTTGCCCCGTGACTTTTACCCTTCACATTGGCGGGATTTTTCATATATATATATATATATATATATATATATATATATATATATATATATATATATATATATATATATATATATATATATATATATATATATATATATATCTTGGTATTCTATTTTATTGTGATTTCATTTAATTCCGCTGCATGTTATGGCCTGCTAATATTTGTTCATATACAAAAGTTATTTCTCTTTATATCCCATCAGGAAAGGGTAGATGATGCCAGAGAGGAGCTTAAGAGATGAGGTCACCGCTTGGTGATGCTGATGGCTCAATGTTCGGTGATGAGGCCGACGAAGTCAATGCCACATTCAACACATTGGAGAAGAGAGGACCGACTAGGTGGTGTGATGCTATCGACGAAAACGTTATTATTCCCAATCGAAAAGCAAATGCAGGTCATCGTCTCTCATGAACGTCGCCAACGAAACTGATGCTAAAGAATGGAGGATACTGTCACCAGTCACTAGCAAAGGGGAGCAGAGGAGTTCGCTGTCATCGTTCGCCAATGGAGAAGAACATTGGTTGTCGCCTCAATCCCCCTTGTCTTTAAATCCTCGTATAACCCTCCTTGTCTTAAATCATCGGATCAAACTCGACCCAATCCGCTTCACAGAATCTGACCAAAATCAAACTGAATTAACTCTTCGATCAATCAAGTTTGAATTTATTTGATTTAATAAAAATGATGGACCCGAGTCTAAAGATATTATTGATATTTTAAAAAAAAATCCTCTAGTAAAAGTAAAATAGAGAGACATCATATTGTAAAATCTTATTATTAAATTTTTTTAGTAAATTACATTTACAATGATAAACGAAAGAAAAATATATTATTATTATGATAAATCAAATACAGATAAAGCAGCTAATAAGCTATCCAGACCAGACCATACAAATGCACGCGGAGCCTATGCAAAAGGTTTGGTTAAGATATGTTAAATTCCATCAAGTATACAAACGGAATCTAAACAAACATATCCTCTAATTATTTCTTCGGAGATATGATAATATTAAGAAGACAAAATTACTTTGAAGCATGGATAAAATCGAAACTGCCCCTCGTTTCACATTTAATTTGATGATCAGACGAATTATTATTCTGGGTGAGAGAGAGCGAGAGAGAGAGGGGGAGTCCAACTACATTCTTTATTGTTACATCTTTTCGCCCTCATCTGAGTTCAAGCCAGCAGAAGCAAGTAGAGATCAGGGAGAGTTTGAAGGGGGAAGGTCGAGATGAGGCTGCGCGACGCGGTGATCCGGCGTCCCGCCGTGGTTGCGCTGCTCCTGTGTAATATGCTGTTGGCGCCGGGGGTGACCGCGGTGTGGCTGAACCTGCCGGCTTCGGGCACCAAGTGCGTCTCGGAGGAGATACAACCCAACGTGGTGGTGCTCGCCGACTATGCCGTCGTCCATGAGGGCCCGGCCGACGGCCTCCCCATCATCTCCGCCAAGGTAAGCGAACAACTAGTCTCTAGGCCTCTAAATTTTAGATCTGTCCTTGATGTTGTGACCGCGTAGTTTTTTGATCGTGGATAATTATTTGTCATTTGAAAGACAAAGCTTGGTTTTCGATCTTAGATTTGCATGACATCGGAAGCATTTCTAGGAAATTCTTTGTTTGGCCAAAGCGGATGATTGAGATCGGAGTGATTTTGGTAGTTCTGGTATCTGATGTGTGGATTTGCTTGTTTTCATGAGTGGGTGAAGTCGTGCTTTGTGTTAATGGTTGGGTACGAGGAGGAAGGGTTTTGTAAGGGCGATCATTTCAGAGCATTTGCAGAGAGTGAAAGTGCTGGATAGACTTTGAATTGGATTAAAGGACCAGAAGTGTATTCAAGGGTTCTCCCTACCAAAATTTCACTGCTAAATTCTTCTGTTGATACGGATGATAATGGCCATTTAACAATCAGGTCTGAATCTTGACTATGAAGACTTAAAAAGCATCAACAGATGCATAGAGAGAATTATATGATGGTGTGGGAAGTAAGAAGAAAACCAGCACAATCTTACTGCCATGTTGGTATCTCCAGTGAATTCGACAGGCAAGAGCAACACAGTTTGTACCATAAAGCAAACATGCAGAGATGATTATGACCATACACTCATCGTGATATTATTCCTTCTGCATGCAATTAATCATCAACCAAAACTCTAATGTCTCCTATGCTGAATTTGACTTTTTCCCCCTGCTTTGAAGACAACTCTAGAGATCCTGATAGGATCCAGACCATCCCAAGATAGGATATTACAACAAGCTGAAAGTTTTAGCCTTCCAAAATCGCATTGCATAAGCTCGGGCCAACAGTCATTGACCTTGTTTTGGAACATTGCAATGAATTATTAACTCCTAAAGATTCAGCAGATCCAGCACGCAGTGAGACACAACTCAAAGCTCGATATGGCCACAAGACCTATCATGAATGTTGACAATCAATGACATAAAAATAAAATTTTCATTAACAAGTTCAATTGACCAATTGCATGGAGATCAATCTGTTTCTTTCTGTTTTAGTGTTGATCTGATGGCAGATTTGAAATATGGGAAATGTTAATGAATGCACTGGACGTGATCAGATTTCTGGTCCAAGTTGATCAAGCTCAGGTCTAACCTACTTCATATCCATTTTTTATCACTGTAGCAGAAGTTATCCTGATTTTGCAAGGCCTAAAGAAGGAATCCAACTTCATGGAGGAATCCTTCACGAGTTGGGAATGAAAGATCAGCAGTTCTGTTTCATTTTGTAAAAGAAAGAAGGCCAAATAGGCCTCTGGTCAGATCAAGAGAACAAGAAAAGCATTTAAGAATCCTTTCCCTAACAAAATAGGGGCTATCAGCCATTGTTCATTACTGAAGTCGTCCATCCATACTGACTGTGTGCATGCTTTACAGACATTGTACTTAAGAGTCAGTATGAACAGTATAAATGACCTTATTTTGGGAGTACTTATAGGTAAATTGGATCTAAATTTTAATTTCAACTGTAAACAGCACCTACTTACTTGCATCCTAGAGCATCACCTTGGAATAAAGTGGCTAAACATAAGTTCTTGAACAAGAAGGTAGGTTCAGTTGAAATGTTTAATTGAGGAAAAAGTTACTGGCTAGCTTGCGTGGAGAATTAATAATTGTTAGTTCTTAACATGAATAAGGGAGTAGTTTTATCTATGCTTTGACAACATATACATGGTTTGGTAGAAGATATGAGAGTGTAGAGCTCATGATATATGTATGATATGTGGGCAGCTAACCATACATGAAATCAACAAATGCAATTTCATTTGGATCGGTTCATAGCCAATCGTACTTATTGGTCCAGGTGTGAATTGGGACACTGACCATCCCTTTTTAAGTGACCCAGTCCAACTTATAATTTTTCAAGAAACCCTACACCTAAGGTTCCTCTCATAAGATGCAAATGGGCGACCTAAGAGCTGCTCACCCACAAAATAGACTGCCTTGGTAAAAGAGTCTTTTCAGGTGATGCCCTTGGAAAGGAATAGGGGACAGCAAGGCTGGCAGAAATTTATTCATTGTACATTGGTCATTATATTTTAATTGTAAAAGGCTTTTGATAGAGGATCCCTAGAATTCACTAGGGATGAGTGTTGTCAAAGGTGTTAGGTGCTAAAAGGCGCCAAGGCTCTAAAACACCCGAGGCGCTAAGCGCTCATCTAGGTGCTCGCCCGAGCGAAACAAGGCTCTTGCCAATATAAAAATATAATTAAGAAGAAAGACAATAATTAATATAAAAATTTGACTAAATATATGTTTTATATCACTTCACAATTAAATTATCACCATTAAAACATTGGTAATTCATTTAACATCTATAAAGCATTTAGTGATTTAAAAAGGTGCTCGGGTGAGTCAAGGCTCGAGCGCCTCATATAAGGGCTAGGCGGTGCGCTCTCCCAAGCCCAAGCGTCGGGCACTTCGGGCGCTCACCCGGTTGATATAAGGCAATCGGGTTCAGTTAAATGTGTGTTAGTTGGTTTGATTGAACCAACTAACGCACGCAGTTACCTCAAAACTTGTGCGCGACCTCGACTCCCAACCCTAGCATGCACTTTCTCCCTCTGCCTCCATCGTCGACGATTTCTCCTTTTGCCTTCGAGTCTTCCTCTGTTGTCGATCGAGTCTCCTCAACTTTTGTTGTTGTCTGTTGTCTGCCGCTGTTGTTGCTGCTGTTTGCGACTTCGCTGTCGCTGCTGCTATCTACTGCCTCCTACTGTCTACGACTCCGCTGCTATAGCTATTGTTCGCTACTTCTTTTCTGAGTTTTGACTTCTCACTATCGGTTTCACTAGGTGATATTTTTTTATCCATTTTAATAGTTATACTTTTCTCTTCTAATTGTTGTTAACAGTAAATAATGTATTGTTAATAGTAGATTATTAATTATTGTGCAAAATAATCTTTATTTATTAGATTAATAATATTATATATTTTTGTATTTTTATATTTTAGAACGCCTTGCTTCGCTCTAGCGAGCGCCTAGCGGACCTTAGCACCTAATACTTTTTAAATCACTAAAAGTATTAAAGTATTAAATTGACCAAATATAACAATAAAAATAACAAAACACAAGAAAATTAACATAAAAAGTCCAAGAAATTTGGCAAGAATTCTAACAATGATAAATTAAAATCCTAGTAGTAACAAATTCAATAATTAATGGAGATGTCAAGGAGAGAAAGAAGTAGGAAGAGGAGAGGGCACTGGTGGGAGGGGAAAACTGGCTAAGAGCAAGGGAAGGGGCAGGGAAAGAAGTAGAGAGAGAAACAAGAAGAGAGAGGGGGGAGGGGGTACCGTCAGCTGCTAGTGATCTTTGGAGCTGCCTTAAGAGAGAGATAGAGAGAGGCGAGGGGGGTCGAGGGGGGAGAGAGAGCCAATGGGGAGGGGAGGTGATTCTGTTAGGAAGAAGCAAAGAGAGGGGGAAGGGGGCATTACCATTGGCCTTCCTGGTCGTCGGGAGTTACCGGGAGACAGAGGTGTTGCCACCGAAAGTAGAGGGAACAACATGACGAGAGAGAGACAAGAGAGGGAGGTACAACCACGAGATATGGAGGAGGGGACAACACGGCGGGAGCTCAAGGACTGGCACCGACAGAAGGTGGAGAGGGATGGAAAGAGGGAGAAGGAAAGAGAGGAAAGAGGAGAAGATACCTTCTTTCACAAGGGGAAGCACCGTTGGCTTGCACACAAACACCGGTCGTCAGCTTGCACACTTGCTCAGAAGAGTAGATGCAGTCACCTTGCACATAGACGAAGACACGATGATTAGGTTAAAGGAAAGGGGTCACACACGAAGAGGGGTTGGGGATAGGGATTAGTGAGCTGGGTTATCTTACTTGGTTGAACCGATCAACTGAATCATTCAATTCGAGTTCAACTCAAGCTCGTTTAAAGCTAATTTAGGTCGGGCGAGCGCTTTGGCTACCCAACACCTAGGCCCAAGCGCATGCCTAAGCAGCACCTAGTTGAAGGCGCCCGCCCAAACCCTAATTGAGGCACTCGAGTCTCGCCTCACCTTGCCTGGGCGCCTAGGCGAGCGCCTAAGCATTTGTTGATTTCATTGCTAGGCACAAAAAAATTAGAATACCTGATTGCTGTCACAATTATACTGGTTGTTGCTTCATATATTACTTGTGTTTGCTAATTGCTGTCATCATTGCACCACAATTTGACTCAAGACTCTGCATAATATTTATCATAACTGTCAATCCTTCATCTATATTTGATCCATGAAGTTACCATTATTCTAGGTTTAGCCATTACACTTTTCACTACCAATCCTTCATCTTCATTTTACTCCTAGCATTGCCATAAAGCATGCTGTCTGTGGAAAACCAGGTCATGCATGCACAAATTAAGGTAGACATTGCTTTTAACTTTTGGCAGATTCTCATCTAATAGTTGAAATGGAACCTTTAGTCTATTGCCATATGAACTCCTTTTTATTTGAACACATTGGTGCAATCTGTAGCATTTTTCTCTAGCAACCATTCCTCCAACTTCTCGAAGACTCTTGGATTTTACATTTTCTAAAAAGAATAAAGTTCTACAATTGAAAAAACATCTGCAAATTGTGGAAGGTTTTTTTTCAAATAGATGATGGATTAAATCTTGTTGGGTTATATTTCTAGGCCCTTAAAAACAGGACATGGGAATTAATGACAAAAAATATTGCTTTTAGCATATATCAGGTGAAAAGTGGTTTGGAAATGGAGGCCAAAAGCATAGCACCAAATTAATTCCAATTTTTGAGTGATTTGACATAACATAATATTATATGCCATCCTAAGAGCTGATCATTTCCAACTTAAATCTGCTGATGCTCTTTGATGAACACTTGGTGATTTATTTCACGGCATCTATGAGGCTTAGATATGGATATGAGATACTAATATGTCGGAATATGTGGCTATGTCAATTTTTGAAGAATGGATGTAAAATGGCAATGACAGACCAAAAAATTTTCATTTGTTAGTAATACATATTACAAAGCTTGGCATTTGCTATAGTATTCTAATATGTAGTTACATATCATTATGAAAACAAGTAATCAGAAAAAATGTTCAAAGAATATGCATGAGCTACCAAGAACTTTTGAAAATAAGGTAGGACCATTACTTAAACTTATTTTATCAAAATCTAATGTTTGGTAAAAAAAGTCAATAATCTATCTGATGATGTACTAATCTTTTCCATGTTAAAGAACAACATTCAAAGGAAGCAAATAAGTGTCTAAGAAGTAGCCATAAAATATGCCTCTAAAAAGCATCCAAGACATTGAATATCGTGCAGTATCCGATATGTGTCTTGGGAGTATTTAACAATCATCATATCCAACATATATTCGATATAGATATTGGAAGTCATTTGTATCTGTTCTTCATAGCATAGCATCAATAATCCTATTATGATAAGGTAACATCCTTTTGGGATCTTGAGCTCTGAAATGTAGAGGAAAAGGCAGTCTGGAAACTTAGCACTGAGTTTTGTTTGGACTCCCACATTACTTGTGATAGAGAAAAGGAAGTGCCATGGAAAAAAAGGAAGTAAAGGTAGGCTCCTGTCTTTGGGCATAAGAAGTTGAGGTAACATTGAAATGATATGGACAATCTGGTAGGCCCCTATTTCCATCATAAGGGGTAATATTGAAACTCGTGAGAATGATTGGTGCCCCAACATTCTTTGGACTTGGGAGCCAATTTACCTTCAGTGAACCCACCTTTCTTTCTTTGCAAGCCATTATCCCTCCTTATTTTATGTATCTAAATTACATAAATAGGGTGTGTTGAGATCAAGAGAGGCTTAACAAAGAAATTTTATAAAGTCTGATCATCAGTATTTAGATGGCATCTTGTATATTTGTACCTTTTGTTGCTTCAGCTGAATTGCTTTTTTTGTAGGTTACATCACCTTATGGAAACACACTTCACCACAAAGAGCATGTTACAGCAGGTCAGTTTGCATTCACAACTACTGAAGCCGGCAACTACTTGGCATGTTTCTGGATAGATAGTGGTGATAAAGGTGTTGGAGCCAGTGTTAGCCTTGACTGGAAGATTGGAATTGCAGCGAAGGATTGGGATTCTGTTGCCAAAAAAGATAAGATTGAGGTGAGCACTTAGAGCTACAAAGCAAACTCGTCACCTTGGTATATAGGATGTGCAATTCCAATTTGAGGTGCAGTTTTTTGGTGACAATTATGACCAAGCTTCTCAAAATGTAGGGCGTTGAGCTAGAGTTGACAAAATTAGAAGCAGCTGTGCAAGCAATCCATGCAAACCTGCTTTATCTTAAGTCCAGGTAATTAAAAAAAGGAAAAAGTGGTTTCTTGTCAAATATTCCATGCAGTTGTGGGTAATAACAAGCATCTGATCATGTATTGTTTCTTCTGTATTTTATGCTTTCAGGGAGGCAGAGATGAGGGAAGTAAGCGAGAGGACGAATGCAAGGGTTGCATGGTTTAGTATTATGTCCCTTAGTATATGCATTGTGGTTTCCATGTTGCAGTTGTGGCACCTGAAGGGTTACTTTCAAAAGAAGAAACTTATCTAGTTTGTATATATGATAATATATTCTAGTGTGCAATACTATAGAGAAACCGAGAGACTCCAAAGAATGCTGTCTATTTTGGTTTAGGATTGGCAGAGAATAGTGATAAATGTTTGATGACAGCATTAAATGTAACATGAGGGTGTCTAAATGGTAAAAAATGAATCGAAGGGCATATGAATGATTATAGTTGTCGCTCGAATTACTCTTAATTTATTATACTGTGATAAATATCGTAATAATTATGAACATGTATTTCATTTAGATGTCATATATATATGTTGTTAATGCAGGTAGTCACTAGAAAATTCTGATTCATTGCAGGTATACTTTTGTTCGTCTTGCCTTGTGTTTCCGAAACACTTGGAACGAGTAGTGACAGCTCATACCATCTATGTTCCCATGTTTTGGACGGTATGCGGGCATTTACACGAGTTGTTGGATGTTCATAGAATTTGTAATGTCTTTCTCAATCAAACTGACACACGTAACTACTTGCAATGTCACAGATAAACATCTCCGACATGGACTGTCCTCTCCCTGCATTAATGCATGAATCGGACATGGTGTGGGCATTTATCACATGTACTACATGATTTCTCATATATGATCATTCATAGATTGATCACAGTAAAAACTAAAGAAAAAAGCACCAACATTTTCAATATCTATCCATCTCCCTCCTTGTAAGATACTGCTGGAAATCTGGCCTCGCGATGAAGAAGTAATCGACATCCCAGAGATCAACAAATCCAATGGATCAGCTTCTGGGAACACGAGAGACACGTCATCTCTAAGAGTCTCGTGTCCCCATTGAGGGACGCAATCACCTGCCTCATCGTCGGCCTCACCTCCGCTGCAGACTGGCAGCAAACCAACCCTAAGTTGACCACCATCTCAGCTTCTTCCTTGCCGTAGTGCCCACCGAGCCTTCGATCCATAACCGCCGTACGCCTACCTTTGATCTTGCACACTCTGACCGAGTCCACCAACACCAACTCCATTGTTGGGGCAGCAGCACGCCACAGGCGAACACGTCGGAGCTGGCCGTCGCCTCCCCGGTGCGCGACAACTCCGGCGCGATATATCCCAGTCCCCGCTCGCCAGGCCGAAGTCGCCCAACCTCGCGTTCATCTCGGTGCACCACAACCTGCTCCTATTCTTCTTGCAGGTAGAGGAATCCCCATGCGACGCCTTTGAGGATCTTAAACCTCTGACTCCAGCTCAGTTGCCCCCTTCTTCCATGGCTGAAGAGGAAAGCGTCCAGGCTGCCATTGGGCATGTACTCGTACACAAGGTTCAGCTCCTCGTTCCTCTTGCACCAGCCTTTGAGCTGCACCAAGTGCCCGTGCCTCATCCGGCCTAAGCTCGCCACCTCTGTTATGAACTCTCTCATTCCCTGCCTGGAATTGTTTCACATCTTCTTTATGGCCACTACTTCTCCGGTGCATGGTAGAACGCCTTTGTACACTTGACCAAAACCACCCGTGCCGAGGAGATCCGTCTCCTTGAACCCCCTTGGTTGCCCTGTAGAGATCCTTATATGGGAACCTATGAGGGTAGTTTCAACTCGCAGTCTTCGAGGTTCGTTGACAGCTTCGCTCGCTGCCGAAGATACCAGTAAGAAGCAATCGCTAGAGCCACGACGACTACTGTAGCAATCGTAAACACTGCTACGATCTTTGGTACAGTCGCTCTTTAGACCGATGACGACGGTCCCTTAACCACTGCGGGAAGAGATAGCCGAAAGGAGGGCGTGAAACTCCATCAGTCTTAAAGCTCCATCCCGATATGTAGTGATTACTAGACGGCTTCCCGGTCGCAGCAGAGAAGCCGACGTACACGAACTCCTCGAAAACCTGCGATAGATCTGTGACATTGGATATGAGAGGCCAGCGTGGTTTGGGCACAGAGAGAGGTGATATGGTCACATTAAGTGTCTCGGTGGCGCCATCGTAGTCGATCCAAGCCTGGATCGGTTGCCCGCTCTCCAGCTTCACCGCCACGTTCTCGTGCTCGCTCGTGTAGTAGGACGCAGACTCGGATACGTCGGAGATGATGCTGTTGACCGCCGACGTGGTTGTCGTCGATGTCACGCTCCGTATCGTAATTCCTCACGGTGTCGAACTCGACGGCCAATATATGATTGGAAGAGTTGCCGGTGTCGTTTCAGCTGAAGAGTCCGAGGTACGGACCACGTTGGGCTTCGGAGAGATTGTTCGAGGGAGAGACGACGAAGGCCAAGCCATGACCGCCTCCGCCGGTCAAAGAGACGATGTCGAACACGAAGGCGGTGCTGAAGGAGAGAGTGCGGCCGGCTTGGAAGAAGAACGGATGTGGAGCATGCGCACCTGAGAAGAGAAGAAGGCATGGCCGGTCAGTCCCTGATCGGTTGCATTTGTCAGCTGGAGGACTCCATTGGATGTGATGGTAGCAGAATCAGTCAAATTCACGTCATTAGCTCCTCGAAATCCATTGAAAAGGAAGTCAGGAGCAAGAGGGCGGCCATGGGTGGCGAAGAGGAGAACAATGTATGGGAATGCGGTTGGTGATGCAGCCATGGCTTGGTGAGTCGAAACCTTAAGGGTGTTATACACAGAGTTAAATTAGGTATCGGCAGAGCAATGAAGGGACAAGACAAGTCCGCCGGTCTCAGAATTTAATGCTTGCTGTTGTCCCTAAAAGGCCCACTACTCGCATGCGACACAGGAGAGGATTCATGTGCGGTATGTCGGCTTGTTTCACAGGGAACACTTAATTGAGAAGGTCGAGAAAAGTCAAAGCTTGTTTTGGCCGGCTGTCGGCAAAAGATTTCATCTATTTTTCTAGGGTTTTTCATATATTTATTGTTCCTTGTGAATTTTCATAATATTTATTAGTTTCCTCCACATATACCACTGTCATTGATATCAATGAAACCATTACTGATATGTACTATACTGAATTAAAAAAATAAAATAATTAAAACATATATCATTTTTTACTACCATATAAGTTCTAAAGGGTATTTGTGTCAACAAAAAATTTAGTCAAATAATCAATCGTCCAAGATTTAGAGTGTAAGATTGAGGTTCCAAAAACATCATCAAATAAATATTTTAATCTATAAATTAATTTAGCTGATAAAAATATTAATGATTAATCATAAAGTCCTAAAATCAAATCTCATCTTCATCATTTATTTTTTTACAAGAGAAAATAAATATATAACTTCGTAAATATGTATATATATATATACACTATACGTAAATAAATAAGGATATATAATTTTATCAATTTTCTACCAAACTAACAATAAAGATAATAACTCAAACGTGCTAAGGTGCAAATCTCATTCACTTTCCGCTTCCAACCAACGCCAACAATTCTATCCGAATGATCAAACATGAAGAGGTAACTATTTATTTACACGCATATCAGCTCTTCAGGAAGGAATGTTTACCCCTCAGACCGCATAGAGTTTTCGAATCCTTTCTCGAGTCATAGCAGCAATTTTTCCTCCTTATGGTTCCTTCTCTTCTTACCTCTTCTGCATGTATGTCCATGGCCCAATTTCTTCCCTTAAGCTGCTGAGGAGATATGTAGAGAGAAGGGTAGTGGGGATCCGGTACTCTTCGATCAATGTTTTCTTTACCGATACAAGAAAACTATTTATTAATGCGCACAACGAGTACGAAAATAACACCTCAAATCAAAGCAACTGAGAGGGTGAGTGGGTTACTCCTCCCTCTGGGAATATTAAATTGTTTTTGTTTTGTTATTAAATAAATTAATTATTTTAAGAGTCTTAATTAAAAAAATAGAAGTCAACATTTCAATTGAAGTCAAAGTTTTAGGTTGATCCTCTATAAATAAGAGACGATGCAATTAATGTCTTAGATTCAATACTAAAGATGAGATCTAAAAGATGCTGAGGGGCTGAGAGATCAGTGTTTTTGAAATTATAAGTCATTATGTTTAATAAGGATACTTAGTTTTTAAGAGTCCCTTTTATTCTCTTCTATCATCATTTTTTTTATATAAGTTTTTTTGATGCTCACCATATTTTTTTACAGATTTTCAAACACTTTCCTCTTCAAAAACTATAATTTTATTAGTTTCAAGGATGATTGGCTCATCAATTGATCACTCTATTCCTTATCCATGATTAACTAAACAATTAATCACTCTATTCTTTCTCTTGTATACATGATTCATCATATAATCATCAAAACATTACAACATAACAAAAATATCATCAATAATATTCAATATATTTCAAGATATAATAATTTATTTTTTTTTGCATCATGTATATTAAGCTTCCTTTAATCTAAACATGGTACAAATTAATTAATTGAAAAAATATTTATCTCTAATTAAAAAAAATATTTTTCAAACACTTCCCTCTTCAAAAACTATAATTTTATTAGTTCCAAGGATGATTGGCTGATCAACTGATCACTCTATTCCTTATCCATGATTAACTAATCAATTAATCACTCTATTCTTTCTCTTGTATACATGATTCATCATATAATCATCAAAACATTACAACATAACAAAAATATCATCAATAATATTCAATATATTTCAAGATATAATAATTTATTTTTTTTTGCATCATGTATATTAAGCTTCCTTTAATCTAAACATGGTACAAATTAATTAATTAAAAAAATATTTACCACCAATAAAAAAAATATTTTACAAATACTTCTCTCTTAAAAAACTATAATTTTATTAGTTCCAAGGATGATTTGCTGATCAACTGATCACTCTATTCCTTCTCCATGATTAACTAATCAATTAATCACTCTATTCCTTCTCTTGTATACATGATTCATCATATATTCATCAAAACATTACAACATAACAAAAATATCATCAATAATATTCAATATATTTCAAGGTATAATATTTTTTTTTAAATCATGTATATTAAGCTTCCTTTAATCTAAACATGGTACAAATTAATTAATTGAAAAAATATTTATCTCTAATTAAAAAAAATATTTTTCAAACACTTCCCTCTTCAAAAACTATAATTTTATTAGTTCCAAGGATGATTGGCTGATCAACTGATCACTCTATTCCTTATCCATGATTAACTAATCAATTAATCACTCTATTCTTTCTCTTGTATACATGATTCATCATATAATCATCAAAACATTACAACATAACAAAAATATCATCAATAATATTCAATATATTTCAAGGTATAACAATTTTTTTTTTCATCATGTATATTAAGCTTCCTTTAATCTAAACATGGTACAAATTAATTAATTAAAAAAATATTTACCACCAATAAAAAAAATATTTTACAAATACTTCTCTCTTAAAAAACTATAATTTTATTAGTTCCAAGGATGATTTGCTGATCAACTGATCACTCTATTCCTTCTCCATGATTAACTAATCAATTAATCACTCTATTCTTTCTCTTGTATACATGATTCATCATATAATCATCAAAACATTACAACATAACAAAAATATCATCAATAATATTCAATATATTTCAAGATATAATAATTTATTTTTTTTTGCATCATGTATATTAAGCTTCCTTTAATCTAAACATGGTACAAATTAATTAATTGAAAAAAATATTTACCTCCAAATAAAAAAATATTTTTCAAACACTTCTCTCTTCAAAAACTATAATTTTATTAGTTCCAAGGATGATTGCCTGATCAACTGATCACTCTATTCGTTCTCCATGATGAACTAATCACTTAATCACTCTATTATTTCTCTTGTATACGTGATTCATCATATAATTATCAAAACATTACAACATAACAAAAATATCATCAATAATATTCAATATATTTCAAGGTATAATATTTTTTTTTAAATCATGTATATTAAGCTTCCTTTAATCTAAACATGGTACAAATTAATTAATTAAAAAATATTTACCTTCAATTAAAAAAATATTTTTCAAACACTTCCCTCTTCAAAAACTATAATTTTATTAGTTCCAAGGATGATTGCCTGATCAACTGATCACTCTATTCGTTCTCCATGATGAACTAATCACTTAATCACTCTATTATTTCTCTTGTATACGTGATTCATCATATAATTATCAAAACATTACAACATAACAAAAATATCATCAATAATATTCAATATATTTCAAGGTATAATATTTTTTTTTAAATCATGTATATTAAGCTTCCTTTAATCTAAACATGGTACAAATTAATTAATTGAAAAAAATATTTACCTCCAATTAAAGCTCTGACATTCGAGACAAGAGAAGAACAAAAAAAAAAAAACAAATGCTCCCTCCAATCGACGATCCCATCACATGAAGTATTCTTCTAATTACAAATGACTATGGGTTATAAAATATAAAATGAGGTATAATTATCGATGTCAAATCTTTATCACTTTTATCTCTATCTTATTTACTTCGGAAGCTTGATTTGATTATCGAAGGCATCATTTTGGAAACCTCATCCAATATCAATCTTTGTGTAAGAATAGCAATTCAAGATTGTCTCTTTTCCAGAGCTCAAAACTTGAAATGCGATTAAGATTTCTTACGTACATCGGACTCAGCTCATCAACATCAACTCAACCACCAACATCCAATTCCATCATGTTGAATACAAGTACGAAGCCTCACCTTAGCAGCAGCAGTCTCACCGAAAAAACCTTCCTAGTAGTTATGTAGTTGCAGCCGATAGATAAGGTGTTTACCAATATCATCATTTATAAATCATAAAAGAATGTGAGATAAGGTATTACCAATATCATCATCAACTGTTAAATGACATTCATTTATAGTCCTATAGTCCATAAATGAATGTTAGATAATGGTGTTACCAACATCATCATTTATAACAAATCCTAAACCCTGCTTTAATTTCTCAATAAATGTTATAACATCAACTGCTCTGTGTTACATGCACGAGACTCCCAATTTTACTTTACTTTTATCAGTAGAAAAATAATTTTCATGATTTGAATCATGATCATCTATGCCATGAAAAAATTATAATGTTTCATATATACATGGTGTCACTTGTGTAACTGATACAGGTGTCAAGAACTACAACATTCTTTTTGTGCTGTATGTGTTGGATGCAGGCTATGTGTTACGTGAATGATATTAGACAGAAATAACGAAAATGATATCCAAAGTTGCATTTACTACGAGGAATATAAAGTTGACGTACGCTTGACATATATCCTAAGACTTGGAGTTGACGAGCACATGACACCTCATCGACGTCCTATATCCATTTAATTAAATTTATGGATTCTCATTCAAAATAAATTTATGAAAAATCGATATCCATTTAATTAAGGTATTGATTAATTTTCGCTAAATATATTTGGATATGATATCCTGTCCAATAAAGAAAGTCGAGTGCTAGTACCAAAAGAAAGAATTAGATATACTTAATTTTAATTAATATTTAGTTCTTATCATAATTTAGAATTAAAAATCATAAGTCTGTGAAAAGGAACTAAAAATTAGGGTTTGAGGATGTTTTACGATTGTTGTTTACTCTTTTTATGGAGATGCGGAAGAAATTATCATTTTTGAATAAACAATCGAAGGTGTTACGTTTGTGTAGTGATCCGACCTACTTAGATTAGCTTTTAGTTTGTTGAAGGTGCACAGTTAATGAAAAATTGATCCGGCTTAAATAATGTTTGAATTGGTCGGAGCCTGATCAGAGCCGACGGACAAAGATCCGATTCCTAAAGAATTTGCTACCCGTAGGTTATCTATTATATGATCATGAAAAATTCAAAAAAAAAAAAAGTTTAATGAAATAAAGAGAAATATATCAAATGTGATATGCGCAAGGTATATGGCATCGAAAATTAAAACATCGAAGAGTGAGACACATAGGCTAAAAAAAAAAAGAGTATTCCCACAGAAGATTATATTCTCCTTATAATTTGTATATTAATATAATTTGTACATTAAACCATTCTTTCGAATTATCATAAATAATCATCCCAAAAACGAAGTATATGACGAGCCCTTCACCTCTCCCTACTTACCTGCCACGCTACTGTGTTTTCCAATTAGGAGGCAGGTAGACTGGGTAAATGTGTTGGGATGTATGGCTAAGAAAGGTATTCTCGCATTCAAGGTGCTGACGTGGGCCCCTGGGCTCCACGCCTCTGGTTTCCCGTCAGCCAATGAGACACCATTCACGATTTCCGGCTCAAACACGGGTAGGGTCCCAAGACATAGACATTGGTCGTGGTCCTAATGGGCGAGCGGAAATTGGTGCGTGTTTGCATCGGGGCGGCTGAACTCCAATCCCCAGCATTTATTTTGTCCGTGACGGCCACCTACACACGACCTCGGTTGCGATGGAGGAGGATTTCTGATTCCCGTTCGGCCGCGGTTCTCAAGTTGGGGCTCCATTCGCCGGTCTCCATCAGACCAAAGCGCGAGCTTCCTCGACGACGACAGTAAGGCCCACTGCGATCCCCGAATCGTCAATCTCCCATTGCCCCCTCTGCCTCTGCGGAACTCGGAGGTAAAGGATCGAATCGACCGACGCCCGAGACCTGACCGCGGACGGTGGCGACGATGTCATGAGGGCGGTGAAGGGATGGCGAGGGGCGCGGTAGAGTGGGGGAGGGGCGGCGTCGGTAGCAAGTTCTGCTGCTCCTTCAAGCGGATCACCGTCGTGGTTTGCTGCGTTAATCTCGTCGCGGCCCTCCTCGTGCTCCGAACGTTCTACACCTCATTCTCCCTTGTTTCCTCGAGCGATCCGTTTTCGGGTACAAGGATGGCTCCTGTCTTGCTGTAACCTTGCTATAGTTTGCAAATCTCTTAGTTTTGGGGCTTACTTGCATTTTCATTACGAATAAATTGAAAATCTTTAAGTCTAATCGCTGCTACTGTTGTTTTGTGGAATTTATAGTGGATCAGCTTGAGAGGATACAAGAGTCAATTAGGGTTCGAAGAGATGCTGAGCCCGTGGAGCTGGTTAGAGCGGTAAGCTCGCAGGTTCAAATTCTCATCAGTCTTATTATTAAGGATTTGATTGACAAAAATGTTTTTGTTTTCTGGATGTGAACAGGTGAGGAAACTGAGAAAGGATCTCTTGAAAGAAGAGAAGAGGTTTTTGAAGTTGCCGCAACCTGTGAAGCAGAAGCTGGCCAATGAGATTCTGCAGAAGCTGCAAAGTGTTAAAGATAACAATGTGACAGAACAACGAGGTGGGTGGTCCTTTCATATGATTGGGTTTGCTGATCGACCATTTTTCTTGTGAATATTTGATTAAAGTTGGTCACTAATACATTGGAGTACAGAACTCAATGCTTTGATGAACTCAGGAAAAAAAAAAAAAAGTTCTGAGAAATTGATTGATTTTGCATTTTAAGGCATCTTAGATTTTAGATTTTGCAGGGACATTGTATTTCAATCTCAGATTTGATTGATGTCTAATCTTATATGTTAGATTTGATTTAGGACTGATCTTATATGTCTAATCTTATATGAACCACATCAGAGCTTCAATTTTGCAACTCCTTTGGATTTTACCAAGAAACACAATCCATTCTTTTTTGGTAAAGTTTTGCACTGCATATAGGAGCTTCAAGTTTTGCAGGCATAGGTGACTCTGAGAGCATAGTTTTCACATATTCTGGCAGACACTGCTTTTGACCATCTACAGTTTTTACTTGGCATCCAGTATAGGCTATATCTTTAAGCTAGCTTTTCAGCATAGATGGAGGCATTGCTTTGCTGCCGTTGATTCCTTTATCTTAGTTATTCATGTTGCTTTGAATTCTGAATCACTATGGTACGTGATCCAGCTCACCATAATTGGGAGCCCAATCACATAATTGTTATTCATTTTCATAGATCACAACCAAAATATAGTCTTTATCAGAATCCCTCTCTGGGATTCATCCCTTAAAAGCTGAAAACACTGAACATACTATATTCATAAAAGAATTCAACAAATTTTGTTCTTGATCCTTATAGATTTCATACTCGATGAATTTGGAAGATTGAAATATCCTTAATCTAATGTACCAAGCAACTTAAGTATACAATGGATACCACAATCTAGAAAAAACCAAATAATTATAGACTCATATACGAGAAGCCAAGTTTTAAAATACTGGTCTGGTGTCGATATCAATCACTGGCTGAACTGGTACAGCACAGGTGTGGATTGGCATACCAACATTGATATGGATTGGTATCATCCTAATTAGAGAGAAAGGAGAGAAGAGGGGGGAAGAAGTGAGGAAGAGGAGAACTGGTGGAGCAGAAGAAGGCAACAATAGAGGAGGTGGCACATCGGTAAGACGAGGCACTGATTTGGGTGAGGAGGAGGCCAAAGAGAGTGAAGAGGCTACCCATGAGAGAAAGAGTGAATGAAAGACACTGTGTGCACGAGAGAAGAAAAGAGGGAAAAATATAGCTGTGACACTAACTATCAAAATAAGAAAATTAGTAATGGTACCGGACTGTCACAAACTTAGCTGGTTTTGCTTAAGTCGTGCAGCACCCTTGTGTGTCCGTCTGTAAAGGCCATCCTCTCCGAAATCTCCTATTGTCTTTTAGGACTTATAAAAGAGAAAACGGGCTAGAGAAAACATTTCACTCGGGATCCACAAGCAACCATTTCAGTAAACACTTTATAACCAATACAAATTACAACTATAGACTTCGTAAGCTCTGAATGATCGCACAACAAAAGGTCCAAGATGATCCATTACAGATCGAAATGTCCACAAGTGCCCACATAACACAACCTTCATTTACAATCCTAAAGCGGCCACCAAAGCTAACCAAAATGGGGTTGCCAAGTCTATGGTCAGCCCTTTACATGTTGTGCAAAGCATGAACAAAATCGAAAGACAAGAACATACATGAGCATTACATCAAATACTCCATTTATAACTTTGTCCGTGACATTCTCCTCCACTTATTCCTTTGATGTCCTCGTTGAAGCCTTTGCAGACGCTACATCTCCTCGCCTTTGCTGAGTCTTCAATCTTTTGCTATAGATGCAATGCGCCTCTTGGCTCCTAGTTGTTCTCTGTCGTTGTTGTTGAGTAGTCGAACTTTGATCCATCGTGCTGCTTCAACTCGTCAATGACTTTGACTTTGGTGTACGGTCGGCTGAGTTGTGTTGATCCCTGTTGCTTCCTATGGATCCTTCAGATGAAGGAAAAGATCTTCCTTGTTATGTGCTAGTATCTCAAATGCCTCATGCCATTTGAATTGGTTGGATGCCTATTGGAGCCTTAACGAGCATCGCCTCACAGACTGAAGTTTTTGGGGTCTTTTCTCCACAAAATTTACCTATCAATTCTTTTTCCATTTAGCTGTCACTTCCAAGTAGGTTCGCATCGCTTCCACTTTCGATTAACATTCTATTGGGAAATAAAGCGGGCAGTCTACTCTTAGTAGTATCGATCACCATTGGTGAGGATTTGACAACTATTGTCTTCCATTAGATTTTTTCGAAGGGTCTTTGAACCTGTGCAGATCTCCTATACTAGATGAATAAGAGAGCTAAGGTACTTGGTTTCACTCATTCTCTTAATAGTTGAAAAGACAATGGTTACTTGACTTCGCCTGCCTCTTCGAGGGTTGTACTTCATACATCAAACTGGTTACTAGTATTCGCCTGCTCTTTGCTCACACTTCTGAGGCATTCGAAGTGTTTGCACTCCTTGCATTGGGTTAGCTACCGTGATTCACCTTCTCACTACCATCGAACTTCTGGAATGCAAGAAGTTTTGCCTGAAAAGAGTAAAATTTCACCCCGACTTGGGGCAAGTCTTTGATAGTTTTGGTCGCCTTTGGGCTTGTACCATCTCTTCTATCATCTCTGTTGCTTACTCCTCTGAGTAGCAAAGGTACAACACCACGTACTGTCTACTTCGTTCGATCGATCACTCTTGCATCGCCTCAAAGTCCTCCACTTTCAGCTATCTTGATGAGAAGCTCGTTGACACTGGTCTTACAAAGTTTCATAGCCTCTGTCTTTTAACCTTGTCTTGGTACTTGGAGTTTGCCTATGCATTCTTCACCTCCTCGGCTCCTTTCACAACCAACGCTCTCCCTCCATGAGAGCAAGGGACTGATGACACCACGGAAGTCCCGCCTCGACGGTACCATGGCGCTGCCATGCCCATGGCTCTACTATTCGTTGCTTTGCATCTGCGTCCCTTTCTTCACGATCGGTAGATCCGCCTCTGCGGCACTGTGACACTCCTCCGAGTCTACCTTCATTCTAATCGATGCTTGGTTTTGGGTAGCTAAGTTCCTCTATACTCTTTGTCGCTTCCTCACCCCTTTCGATTCTTGCTTCAACACCTCTATGTTTTTCGAGCAATTCCCTTAGGTCGATGGAAAGAGACTACAACTCCCATACATGGTCTTTGCCATCATGTCACAGGGCTTGCGCAAATTCTATTCTCCTTAGCTTTATTGGTAGTAACGTTCACTTACTCGGCCTTGTCCTCTAACTTGTCGGGCTCCCTTAAGCGAATATGAGCTCTGGAGCGATCCAATTCTCCAACCGCTTCGATAATACCTCTGCATGATCAAGTCCCCCTATGGGACTCACTAGTACTTGCATTCGGAATTCCCTCTCGGTGGTACATAGCCTCTATATGCTGATGATTAAGGCTTTCATCCGATGCAAAATTCGATGCACGCACAGAAGACCCGCCTCTGCGGTACCATGACATTCACTCCTTGAGTCTATAACCTTTCTTGTTGTCGTGTTGTTCACCGAAGTAGAGCTCATAGTAGCTCTCGATCATACCTCCTTATGACCTAGTCCCTCGCAGGACTTGTCTCATGTGTGTCACATTGCCTCGAACTGTTCTACCACGATCCGCTGCACAATGTCGCCGCCTAGTGACATCTCCATTATATACTGTTCATTGTGAGGTGAACTCGGACTGCGATCTCTCCATGTGTGGCTTCTGCTAACACATTGCAGGGTCTCTGCCACCTTCGATTATGTTTGCTTCTTTGGTAATCGATCTTCATCCACCCACTCTCGGGTTACACCCGGACGAAGCATAGCTCTAGGGCTGTCTGTGGCCTAGTAGCTCCCAAAGTCCACCAACTTTGCTAAAATTGGTGCACCATTGTCTGGATCATAGGCCTTTGTCCCCTTTAGCACAATCTCTACTATGCACCGCTTTCTTCGTGGCAACTCGAATGACAGTATTATGGCATATTCTTCAAAAGTACCCGCCTCCGTGTCATCTTGCCATGTAACAAGGCCTTTTGACCCTAACTTCGCCTTCGCAAGTTGAGTCATCTTAGTTTCTCCGTTAAATGCTTCTCCGAGATAAGGTGTATGTGCCTCGAAGCTCCCGTCATCTTTGGCATAATGCAGGATGAGTCGCTTCATCAGAAAGAGGGACCCATGGAACGACATGATCTCGCTCTTGCCTCTGTAAGTGTTCATGTCCTTGAACTCTGTCTAAGGAAAGCTTTGTGCCTTCGCTCCATATTCCGTCTTTTATGTCGACTCCCTTCATGCGGTTTTGGTATTTCATCAAGTTACACCCAAGTTGCTCCACTTCTCGATTTGCATTGAGTTAATGGTGGCCCTCATGCCCACCATTCCACAGGTCAGCCCTCCGTTGAGTTCGATCTCCATATCAGCTCCAAGTGTGCCTTTATTTGGTGTTGCCTTGGGTCGCCCCTTACATGATCTCGCAATGCGTCCACTAATACATTACCTCATGTGAGATCATGCGATGACTCCTCTTCGCTCGCTCGATCCGTTGAGCTTTGTGGAGTTATCGTCTTGAGGTACCCCCTTCTCAACATGTGTGGTCCGTTGCATATGATTCTCCCTCTGGAGAGCCGGGACTTATCCCTCTTGGATATCTGTTCCGTTGGAGCAACTTCTCTCTTCGCATTCTTCCTTCGGTAAGTTTCGAAGACCACCATCTTCTTGGACTACTCCGCCTTACTGAACAAATTGTGTATTGTTTTGCCCCCGCAAATGCACTTGCTAGATTGCAACTCTTCGCCAATGCAGCCCCCCTGCTGCATTCCTCAAGGCCTAGCAACATGTTAAACTTGCTGCACACTTTGACTTCCTATAGACGTATCATTCTCATGTCGAAGAGAAAGTTTCAATGCTCCATGGCGCCGAGTTTCGGTTGCCTTGGGATGGCCATGAACATTCCATCGTCCGCATACAAGCCCTTGCATGTGTATCAAATTCTTTAAGTTTGGCAATTCCCCTCACCTCTATGAGCTTTGCACAACTCTTTCGGTCGTTGAGCAGCCCATCGCATATTGCACAGTCTCATCCTTTACCAAGCACTCTGCTAGCCTTGAGCACCGTCAAGTTTGGTTGCTAACGTCAAGCCGTAGCTCGAACTTAGCCAACCCAACCTTTGTACGCTACACATTCTTCTTAGCTACTTGTCCTCATAGTGCCTCTCGCGTGAAGGGTTGGACATTCCTCTGAATGCCAATCTTGGATGCTCGCTTCTCTGAACGACTTCTTTCCCTACATCTTAATGCTCATCTCCCCTAAACAGTCACGCATGTTAGCTGCCCTCAACACAGCCCTGCTAGGTTCCCCACGTTTGCATGCTAAGTGTTTCTATGTATGCTTGTCACGCTCAGATACCAAAGTCATGAACTTAGCTGGTTTTGCCTAAGTCGTGCAACACCATTGCGTGTCCGTCCGCAAAAGTTAGCCTCCCCGAAACCTCCTATAGTCCCTTAGGATCTACAAAAGAGAAAATGAGTTAGAGAAAGTATTTTGCTCGGGATCTACAAGCAACCATTTCAGCAAACACTTTATAACCAATACAAATCACAATCATAGACTTCACAAGCTTCGAACGGTCGTACAACAAAGGGTCCAAGATGTTGTGCAAAGCAAAATGGGATTGTCAAGCTTACGACTAGCCCTTTACATGTTGTGCAAAGCATACACAACCTTCATTTACAAACCTAAAGCGACCACCAATGCTAACCAAAATGGGATTGTCAAGCTTACGACTAGCCCTCTACATGTTGTGCAAAGCATGAACAAAATTGAAAGATATGGACATACATAAGCATTACATTAAACACTCTGTTTACAACTTTGTCTGTGACAGGATAATAAACTCATCATCCTTTAAGTTTAGTATGGTAAGCTTACCAGGTGAAATTCATATTGAATTGAAACAGACAAATTGTTTGATCTACATCTTGGTTGGCTATAGACTGATAAATATTGGCATGTACCAACTGGTTTGAGTAGCTTAAACTTTGCTACAAGCCAAATTAAAAGGCATATTTTGTATGAGCACCTGTCCTATGACAACATCATTCCATGTTCTATGTAATAGTGCTTGTCAACTTTTCTTAAAAGAATAATTTGGTTCTTTCTGTGACAGTCTTTCTTCCTTTTCTGAACTAGCCACATCAACTCCAAGGGAACTTTGCTTTTGTTCAGGGTCATGATTGGTTTACTTTATTGATGTTTCAGCAATCATTGAACTACATATTGTTGAATCTCAGATTTTGATGATGAAATCGATTGATGAGTTTATGGACTAATAAGCGTTTGAGATAAGTGACGCAGGAGAAGCTTCTATCATGGACTTGAACTATCGAAAGACAAATCGTTGAAACAGGAGAATCAAACGTTGGGCTGAAGAGCATCATGCCAGAGATTGGACGTCGGGTCGGAGGATTGGTCGACGTGCTGGAGGATAGACTTTGTGCCATGAGTTCGGGCATCGAGCCAGAAGGATCGGGTATTGCACCAAGAAGATCGGATGTTGTGGGAGATCAGCATACCGATAGATCGGGTAATACGCCGAAAGAAAGAATGATGCATTGGAGGTTCGGACGAAGTGTTGGATGAACAGATGATATGACGGATAATGTGTTGAAGGCTTTATGATTATAATTAGAGTTGTTAAGTCTTGATCGAAGTCGTTTAGAGTCTAATTGAGTTGGTTTTGGGGCGTAACCATATCAACTTGATTAAGAGCCCATTGGGCCTGAACCAGGGTCGAAATGGGCCTGTTAGAAGGCTAATTCAATGACTTGAGGTTGGGCTAGGCGGTGGTACTGCCTGAAAGCTGGAAAGCACGAATCGTGCTTTCCCAGGAATCCCGACGATAGTATCGCCCAGGCAGGCAATGGTACCTACAGAGCCTAAATTCCCAAGCTCTGTTCAGCGGTGGTACCACCCAGGCAATACGTCGAAGGAAGGAATGATGCGCCGAAAGTTCGGACGAAGTGCCGGATAAATAAATGACTTGATGGGCAACGTGCTGAAGGTTTCATGATTGTAATTAGAGTTGTTAAGTCTTGATCGAAGTCGTTTAGAGTCTAATTGAGTTGGTTTTGGGATGTAACCATGCTAACTTGATTAGGAGCTCATTGGGCTTGAACCAAGTTCGAAATGGGTTTGTTGGAAGGCCAATCCAGTGACCTGAGATTAGGCTGGGCGGTGGTACCACTAGGCCCAAGCGATGGTATCGCCTGAGAGCTAGAAAGCACAAATTATGTTTTTCCGGGAATCCCGACGATAGTACCGCCCAAGTAGGCGATGGTACCGCTAAAGCCCAGATTCCCAGGTTTTGTTCGATGGTGGTACCGCTAGAGCCTAGATTCCTAGGCTCTGTACAGCGGTAGTACCTCCCGGCGCAAGCGGTAGTACCATCGGTACCCTGAAAACTCGAGGATTTAAATTTTTTGCTCTATTTTTTAAACCATTTGAGGTCTATAAATACTCCACTCATGCTTGCATGGTGGTAGCATGAAAACTTATGATTTAAAGTGTGTAAACTCTCTTGAAAAGTGTTGAGTCTCTTCCTCCTTGAATTTAGAGGTCATACTAAGGAGGTGTGTGGTTTTCTTGTAAAAGAGATGTGTAAAGATTCTCTCATAAGCTTGTGAAAAGGAGAAAGAGTTGTAACAAGAGTAGTTGATCTTTGTCCATTGAAAAGAAGATCGGTAGTGAAAGTTGATGATCTCGAGGGAAGAGGAATCGGGAGTAGACGTAGGTCGGGACAACCAAACCACTATAAATCTGGTTTGTATTTCTCTTTATATTTTTTCTTACTATTACTAACTGATTTAGTTGCTCACTATCCTTACTCTCATTCTAAGTTAAACACATTTCCGATACGTATTTTTTGATCGAAAATTTTCAAATCGAAAATTGTTTTGAAGGCACTAATTCACCCGCTGCCCCCCCCCACTTAGTGCCTTTACGATCCTAACATATATGTCCCTGGTATATCTTTCTTTCAACTAGTCACTTTGTGATTTAATAGGATTCATTTGCATTCCTGTCAGTGAGGATATACCTTATCTTCCTCAAGATAAGCTGCCTGGACCATCCAAAATGAGGTGGTCTACATACTGGTTCACGCCTGGACTGGTGAATACCGGTAGGTATAGACTGGTCCAAGGTGAAATTGAGTTCCATGCCATTATTTAGGATTGAAATTCTGTGATAACAGTATCTAACTTTGTCTGATCAATTTTCCAAAACATTCTGTTGATATTCAAGCCAGTTCACATGAGAACCAATGGCAGTGAGAAGGTTTCAAAGTTAAATCTAAATCCTGGATTTGTATGCTTCCTGGGACATACTTCCATATTAAGAGCCAACGCATGACTGGTAGCATTAACTTCAGACATGCACATTAGCCAGCAAACCTACTGCATCTGCTAATTTACATTTTTCAATTCAATTGTAGCTTATATGCATTCTTTTTTGAGCAGAAGCAGTGTACCTATGGCGTGTTGAAAAACTTAAAGAAGTTAAAAGGGTGACAAGTTCAAAATCAAATTTAAATTCAAGCATCCCTTTTCAGGAAGCAAGTATGCTGCCTCTGTTGGAAGCCTATGAATAGAAATATGATTTAATTTTTTAAAAAATATATGATATATATATATATATATATATATATATATATAAATCTAAATTGTATCACCTTTGTTTTGTAGAAATGTTGAAAAGAGCCTTGGCGTCTAATTGGCAAATGTTATTGGAAGCGATTGGTCTATGGTTGCCAGCTGATGTTGTTCACACTGAACACAATGATAAACCTGAAAATGAGCAGGACCTTGGTAACTCTGTTCACCAGTTGGAATCTTCTACAGTCTTATTTCATCTCTATGTTATCTTCAATAGTTTAACCTCATAGGACATTAGTGTTTCTCTGCAAATTTTATGAGCCCATATGTGTCTTGTGCTGTTATAAAGATATGCTGGTTAGGACTTAGGACTTCTATTACATTTACAAGCATCTAACTTGAGGTCTCTTAATGTATCTTTTTGCAGAGGAGATTATTCCTGGTCGACCCCTTCCTCCTGAATGCCATGCAGAGACTCATACTGATTATGATGGAACTGCTGTGAGATGGGGGCTTACCCACCATCAAGAAAGTGCTGCTGATTGTTGTCAGGCTTGCTTAGATCAGGCCAAACATGCAAAACCAGGGGAAATGAAGTGCAACATCTGGGTTTACTGCCCATCAGAGTTTGGGTGCTATTCACCAGATATATACAAACACAAACATCAGGAGTGCTGGCTGAAGCAGGTACTACTGAATTCGTTGATGCAATATTGCTTCGTGTACATTGGATCATAATTTGCTGCAGAATTGTAGATTCTTCTTCCTTTTAATGAAATGCAAGCTGTCTAACTTATGACATTTTTTTAGTTCAACAAGCAAACATAAACACAAAATAGAATACAATATTACAATTTACAAGGTTATTGGTGGCATATAGGAGAGAAACATGGAGCAGCCTTTATAGAAGTTTGAGACATATCTGAGCCTATGTTGACTCATAAATTTCCCTGATAATTGGGTTCTCTTGTGGCATCATTTACAAAATTAACTATGTCAATTACCCATCAAGGATAACTGCTTTTTCCCAGTTCAAGCAGCATTTACATAATGATCTGAATTTCCTACTGCTCTAATAACTTCTATAGAATGGGAATTAACCACATGTCCCAAAATGTTGAAATCCAAGTTATCAATATTAAGTCACTTGATATCCAATCCATTCATTTCCCATTAAAGAAATGGCTATGAGGATGCCACAATTTTCTCCACTCTTAGAGCTTGGCATCCTTCTCAAGGGATAACAATAGCGAGGATCAGGGTTTGATGTGAAATTGAGGAGCTTCCCATCATGTGGTGACCCCTTTTTTGAGGATATTTTCCTACATAGGGCCACAGAGCTGATGTGATATTATTTATACTGATTTGTGCTTTCAGATATATGGTCTTTGTCTCTTATAGTATAAGTCGCTCTTTGCTGGTGGTTAATGATTTGCACACTATCTAGTATCCACATGGCATGCCATATTGCCTAATTATTTGGGTTTTTGTCAGAAACTTCTCATTCTAATTCATGCGGCTTGCAATTGCCTGTAATTCCCTAGCAATCTGTCCGATTGAATGTTCACTGAAGACACTGTGAATCCTAGTTTAGTCAACACAGGTTGATCCGTTAATATTTTAATATAATATTAGTAAAAATTCAAGCCTGAACCATGTGAATTCTGTTTTTATATAGTACTGATAGATTTCTCTTTGAGAAAGGTTATATATTTACCTATTATTGTTCATTTCTGTGTAGCACTAGTTGAGACTATTACAACTTTCTTCTATTTTTTTTGATGTAATATACATTACTTTGTAAAAACCTTTGTATTATGTAAAATCCTGGAGAACTTGCTCTCCTTTTTGCTTTTCATTATTTTTCTTGTTTGGGGTAGATGTTTAGCTATGTAAGCTAAACCTGATTGGAACTTATGCTCTAACTTCCCATTGTCTTTGGCAAATATCAAATGCACATTTTGTTTTGGAAAATCTTCTTCGCTGAGGGACTCTTAGTTGCTATTCCAGTGAATCCAACCTTAATCTTGAGGTTTAGGGTGTTGCTTCTTGTAGCCTGGTTGTTGCAGGTGCCTCTAAGAATAAACCTCTAATTGGTGGAAGGTTCTAAAATGTCTGAATTTAACTGGCACACTATGGTTTCATGTTTTGCTTAATTGACTTCTTCACTGACATGCAAATCTTCCTTTTTTTGTTCTCATCCGCAAGCTTTTCATATTGTCGAATGCAGGCTGAAAAACCACAGTTGAACTTCAAAGATGAGTATTCTGAGTCATACAGGAACAATCACCCCAATGCACCCGTGGTCGTCCCATGGATCTCAGGCATTGTGGGAGCATAACCAATGCCATCTCCTTTGTCAATGCCGCAGATTTACTTGAAAAGAAGGAAAAAAAAGAAGAAAAAAGACGGTCCACAGCCATGTTGCCATCTCCTTTCTCAATGCTGCAGATCGATTGTGGGCGTTCACCATGACATCTAAATGATCTGGCCGTTTGATCCTGTGGCCACCATTTTTCGTTTCAGTTTCACGGGGACACAAAGGTTTCATCTACATATACTTGTATTCTTTATGCCTTGTAAATTTGAGAGAGGCATCGAAATGCTTTGGGAGGATTAATCAGCTTATAATTCATTGTAGGGTTTTTTGAGTTGCAAAAAGCATATGGATGTACAATAACTATGGCAGTCTCGATGAGAAACTTCAAGGTGGGCCATGTGATGACGTTTAACTTTCATTTACAAGTTTCTTGTAATTTAATTTTACCATGGCACCTTCATCGAGATATTTATGATATTGATTGAGTTGCATAACATTTGGGAAAGTTGTGTAAGCATTAATGAAGATTGAAGGCCACGTAGCACAGATCTACCGGTTTCATAACAGGACTGTCCTTCAGATTCTGACTACAACCATGGTACGTGGGAAAACAGTTCGTTTTTTATTTATTTTTCTCGTATTTAAAAAATATGGAAGAGAGAAATATAAGTATTACAAAGGTTATTTTTTATTCCTTATCTTAATTTTAATTCTGAATTTCTTTTCAACTTCCAATTGTCTCATCATGCAAGGAATAAGTTGACTTAGAAATGACGTGGCCTTGGAATTCATTAGCTAAAAGAAGGATAGTATAACAAGTCAAAAATGATATGTATCGGATCTTATCATTTCCGAACTAACCCGAATTATATATATATATATATATATATATATTAAATTTTCTATTAAAATTTCCTATGCGATGCTTATGAGTCAAATAAAATATTATTCAAGAATGTTATTTGAATCCAAATATTTAGATATTTGAAGTCAAACTTGATTCCAGAATTTATTTTTCTATGCCAAATCATTCTAAACCTAATTTGTATGAGCGAGACTGATGGAGGTGTCTAAAAAAATCAACCAATGTCATTTTCATTTAACAATATAATGATATTTAATTGGTCAGTGCATTGTTGCATAAATATTATGCAATTTGACTCACATGTGAACGTTATATATGCTATTTACTGTAATATTTTTTAAAAATATTATATATTTAAATTTTTTGAAATAATCCATAAATTGTCCGAATTTATTTATTTATATTTTGCTTTGAGACCTTCAGGTATTTTTTCCAAAGCAAACAACTATTTAGAGCCCCCTTTTTTACTATTGACAATCTCTTACTATTCATAATTCTTTTAAAAAATTAATAAAATAATATTTTATTATTTATCATCCTTATAATTTTATCCTTTTTTTTCCTTCCCCATGTCCGCTACGATCATCACTTGTACACCTTGCCATCATTGACATTCTCTAGTGCTCTCTATCATCGATCATCACTCTCTACCCTATATCTATCGTCGAACACCACCTCTAAGCATGCCCTCTTTATTGATCGTTGCTCCTCGACTTATGCTTCCTATCATCGATTGTCACCCCCTAAACTGTATTCCCCTAGTCCTCACTTTAACTATACTCGTTGCCCACCCTCAACATTATCATGAGGAGAAAGAAGAAGAAGAATAGGGGGATAGGAGGAAATGTATTTATGTACATTTATAAAAGGATAAATTTAAATTAAAAAAATAAAATAAAATAAGATTGTAAATAGTAATCTCTTTTTCCAAAAGATAATGTTTTACTTACTTATTCAAATTATATTTAAAAAAAAGATATCATTAAAGGAAAGTTAAAGTTTTACATGCCATAAATTGGAGCTCCAAGCTTCTCTTCACTCCCAAAAAAAGATGACTTCTGAATTCTCCAGCCTTTATATTAAGATCTCTAAGAATAAAAAAGAACTTGACAATTGGGAGAAGTAGAACAAACTCCCTAATGTCCAATATAATAGATATAAATAAAAAACCAAGGACTTCCATTGTTCCTTTGACAAATCTGATGAGGTTCAGAGCATTGGTTTTGACCAAAACATTATTATGTCTCTCTTGCCTTGCTCTCTTCAATCCTTTCAGCAAAGCAAGAGCTTTAGTGAGCATCGGATTGGATGCATCACAAGGTTGACAATCAGCAACTAGTAAGCTCTCATTACTGTCCTCAAAGACACAGTCGATTTTTGCCAAAGAATTCTAATCGCTGAATGAGTCATCGGTCTCAATACCCCCTAGTTTGAATGAGCCATCGGCTTTCTGCCTGATGTGTTAAGTCTCTCCAGCGTAAGCCAATACAATACATTCATTATAACTAAGGAAGAGAGATTAGAACGATAGTTGTAAAACTTAACATCGTTCCTATTAAGCCACAATATCCATAAATCTCATTGTCCTTATATTTACTCAGATTATTACATTCCTCAATCCAAGCACCCTGTGACCAAAATTAAAAAAAATCTAAATAAAATCTTAAGTTTAATTTGAAGCAATTGCTAAAAAGAGTACAGAGGAACATTCAAATCGAAAATATTTTGCAAAATCAATGCCAATACCACAAACCGGACAGGGATCAGTTTGTGCATGTAAAACATAAGCCAAAAAAACAAAAAGATGAAGTTGGCAATATATTCCAGTACAATTTTCACAAAAAACACTTTACCTTATGAAGAAATATGACTAGAGAGGATCTTTTCCAACATAAGAGGATGAAACAACCTGATTATCAATCAAGAGATTGCCAAGTTATTTTCTCAAAAGGAAGATTGTCAAGACAAGGGTAGTATCAATATGTTTTCAAAAGCCATCCTTGATGTTATAAACCAATTTTTAAAGATTTCTCATGGACCAAGAACCATTTCTTGTAGTAGTATCATCCCAAAGTTAGAGAGGTCCATATTTCGTAATAAGAATCCTAAACCATCACACATTATCCTTATTTAATAGGGAATTATTCTTTTAGTACAAATAAAATTAAGATATCTCTACTCCTAAACCCCATATTATCTTTAGACTTGGTAATGCAGTTCGAACTAATAAACTTATTTTTTCTCTTATGGGGATTAGTGTTAAAAAAATTCTCTTGACAACCAAGTGAATCTTCTAAGAATTTTATTAAAAATCTAATAATTTACAAGTAAATGTAAGGAAATAGTGTTAATAACAATGTACAAGAGAACATGTTTATCAGCCTAGGATAAGAGCCCTTTCTACTATCTAAGTTTGTTACAAGCTTTCTCAATGAGATAAGGTATTTCATAGGTTAGTAGTGTTCTTTAATGCCAATAGCCTTCTTTAATTATAGGTTCATAATGCCTAGCAAAAGTAAATATTAGATTTGGCCAAATTAATTATAAGCTTAGTGAGCTCCTCATAAATTTGAAGTACAATAACATTGTAACAAAATTTGTTATTTGCCCTAAATGCTATAAGGTTCTTCGCAAAAAAACCTTAATAGCTTTAATGATGAAAAGAATAATTTTATTATGTTCAACAAATTGAGATATTAATCCCTCTTTTGTTTAACTAAAATAAAAAATATAAGGAGTGATAGGATCCCCTAACGGATCCCTCTTTTATTAGAAAACTATTTAGATAAATGATAGGAGAGGGAAGAAATATAAGCCTTAATCTATTTAATATGTAAATCAGGGAATCTTATTCTTTGGAAGATGATGGAAATAGTTTTTTAAGATAATGATTCATAAGCTTTTTCAATATCTAATTTAATGATAATGAGAGATGGTTTTCCTAAATTTAGTCATGGAATGCAGGAACAAATGTAGAACTAATTAACCTTTCTAATTTATCTTTTATATGAGTAGGTTAAATTTTAGTAAGAAATTTGTAAATCACATTCCAAAGAATAATTAATATGTACTTCTAAATATAAAAAGTATTATTATTTTTTGAAATAAATATTAATTGAGTTCTCCCTCAACTATCAAGAATAGAACAAGAAATCAAAAGAAATTCTATAAAATTCTATAATATTATCAAAAAAAATTCTATAAAATTTAATATTAAACTCACTTGGGCTCTCTCTCAATCCTATTTGATTTGAAGTCGAAAAGATTAGATTTTCAGAAAAGGAGGTAATTAGCTCTCTTTGCTCATGTAGGAATAAATAAGAAAGTCAAGGATATTTGCTCCAAGAATAGAAAAAGGAAGTGGTAAAGTCATTCTAGAGAACCAGTTAGCTATCATCCATCCAAGTGAGTAAATTTAATAATATTATTCTCTTTCAATGACTTATCAATCAAAAAAAAAAAATGGTATTCCTATATCCATCCACCAACCAATAACATTTAGCTCTAATCCCTTATTTCAAGTGGATTTGTTTAATAAGAATAATCATCTATGAAGATATTGGAGAGTACAATAAAATAATCATCTACGGATAATAAGCCAAGGCCATTAGCCTTCTCAGGTTTAGCTATATCATATGAGGATGTTTTAATTACGTTGTGACCATTTTCTTACTCCATTCATTCATTCATTAAGAGTAAACTTCAGTCTCGATAGGTTTTGCTGAAGGGAAATCCATAGGATAAACAAGTGCCAAAAGAATTTCAAAATTTTGAGACTAAATAGAAAAAAAATCTCAGAATATTCCAACTATATAGGTTCAAAATAAAATAATTTGACTTTATTATGATCTTTATTGTAATCTTTCACTTTGATAAGTATAGACCAATGATTCAAAGTAATATGAGATAAATAAAAAATAAAAATATCCATAAATAAGACATCACAAGAATCATTAGTCAAAACTGCATGTATCTTTATCGGATCTATTATTACAGCGAGAGAAATAAGATCCGAGGAAATCAGCATTTAAAAGATCAACGTAAAATAAAGTATTAAATTACATTGAAAAGAGAAAGAAAAAAAAAAGACATTGAAGAATTTTAATATTTATATATGTTTATTATAATATTGGAATGGCAAACATGTTAATTTAATGCTTGGCAAGGCTACAAAAGTTTCATTTTGATTGGGAACGGAAGCGTATTCGTCTCACGTGTCATATTATAGGAGTACTTAGAGATCTGTATCCTGTTCTCATCACGACCACGGAACCTTTTTGACCCTCTAAGAAACGCTCGCACTAATTTCTTATTTCTCCGTCTCACTTCTCGCTTCTGCTGTGCGAAGACGAAAGAGCCGAAGGGAGCCCCGAAACCCTAAAAGAGATCGATTCTTGTGTAGTTAGGGTTCGCACTCGTAACAATTCACAGCGCCTCGGATCATTTGAGTATTGAACTGGGTGTCCTACTATTCGTTTTCACTCTTTGTACCGTGGAGGTTTGACAGGTAGAAGTGAGGGCAGGAGCGGAAGACCTTAGGTGCTCTGATCTATTCGTCCGATCGAAATCTTGGATTTCGCCGAGCCGAGTCGTCTGCCGACCGTATCTGAGGAGCGGAATTCGGAGACAGTGTAATCTTCTTTCTTTTATATTAGAATCTGCAAATTTAGTTATCGACGCTGTGTAGGTTACTTCTGTTAGCTGTCTTTTCTTGTGAATTTCTAGTTTTTCTAATTTTATTGTAAATAACTCGGTGTATGGAGAGAGGAATTGTTTTAAGTTCCGTCTTGATTTATTTCGTGTTGCAGATTTGTGTTCTGAGGCGGGTTGATGGGGATAAATTGGGGAGAGTTGTCTTTTTTTTTTTTTTTTTTTGTATTAGAGTCTGCAAATTCAGTTGTTGACTCTCTCTCGGTTATTTTTGTTAGTTGTCTTTTTGTTATAAGTTTTGAGTTTCCCTCTTTGGTTTTAAAGAAGTCAGAGTTTGAGATGGAAATTATTTTCAAGTTCTTTCTTGATTCATTTCCTGTTGCATATTTGTGATAATTATGGAGGAAGCAGCAGGTAGGTCTTTATAGTGTGCAAAGGTTCTCCTTTCTATTTGATTCTTCTTTTTCTCTGTTCTTAGTAGTTATAGTCTAATTGCACTGAATGGCCATTTGCGTTTCCCGTGCATTAAGTTGTGGTGTGGGTTGGACTTCATTCTGAGAGGCGTCTGCTTCTAGTAGGATCTGACATTTTATCCTTTGTTGGTGATGCTCATCTTTTACAGTTCAGTTGTTTTTCGCGAACATAACAAACCCAAAGAAATAAGACAGTGAGGAACACCACTCGCAGAGGTTTGGCAATATCCGGAAAATGTCGGAGTTCCTTGACCTAGAAACGCAGGATGGGGTGCGAATGACCTGGAACATGCTTCCAGGCACAAAGCAAGAAGCTTTGGGTTGCGTCATACCAGTTGCTGCTATCTACACTCCTCTCAAACCAATTCCTGACATGCCAGTCCTGCCTTACTCGCCTCTTAGATGCCGCATCTGCCGCTCCATCCTCAATCCTTTCTCCATTGTGGACTATGTTGCCAAGATCTGGGTATGCCCATTCTGCTTTCAGCGCAACCACTTTCCTCAACACTATTTGTCAATATCGGAGGACAACCTTCCTGCTGAGCTTTTTCCTCAATACACAACCATTGAGTATGCATCCCCCATTGAGACTGGCTCGAAGATCCCTTCAGTGTTCCTCTTTGTTGTTGATACCTGTATGATTGAGGAGGAGATTGTGTTCTTGAAGTCAGCCTTGTCGCAGGCCATTGAGCTGTTGCCAGAGAATTCTCTTGTTGGCTTAATCACTTTTGGGACTTACGTACAGGTGATTAACATCTAGCAGTTAACTCTGTATCTGAAACTTTTTTTTTTTCTTGTTAGTATCAAATTATTTATATCTTATATGCAGGTCCATGAGTTAGGTTTCGGGCATATGCCGAAATCCTATGTTTTCAAAGGGTCGAAAGAGTACACAAAGGAACAACTCTTGGACCAAATGTGTTTTTTTGCAGGGAAGCCAAGACCAAATGTTGGAGTGATTGCGGGCCCCAGGGATGGACTGTCATCAGAGAGTGTTGGCAGATTCCTTTTACCTGCCTCTGAGTGCGAGTTTGTCTTGAATTCAGTTAAGTTTTTGGACCTAATATATATCTTATATAGAGGGGTTCCTGTTGCTTTAATGATTGGAAAACAAAAGAGTTAGCATCACTGTATAAAGGGGTTTATGTTGCTTATATGATTGAAAAATAAAAAGCATTAGCATCATTATGTACTTATATATTGAAGTAATAAAGGGCAAGCTTGTTCAGAAACTCTTGCCACTCTGGAGCATTAGGAGGGTTAAGTGTATATGTTCTTGCCTGCACACATATATTTTGTGATTTAAATATATGATATCTGCATCATTGTTGATCTATCTTACTTTCAGGTAAGGTTATGCATGCTCTTTCCATATATATGATTAGTCGATTTATACTCAAAATTCATGGATGGTTCAAATGATTAACTTTGTGATGAATGATTTGTAAAATAATGTCTTTTGTCAAATTTAATCACACTGATAATTTTTTTGCTTGGTACTATGTTTTCCATAAAACATTCTTTTGTTTTGTATAATGTAATATAAGGATATGGTGATTTTACATGTTTGTGCAGGTACCTTTGCGTTTTCCTGGTTTTTGGTTTGTTATCTGATGTAAACATTAACAATGAAGATGCTGATGTCCAATCTTTGGGTTCTGACTGGATGTGTAGGTTCTAGAAGAACTACAGAGAGATCCTTGGCCTGTCCCAGCAGACCAACGTGCTTCAAGATGCACCAGCACGGCACTAAGTATTGCAGCTAGTTTGTTAGGTCTCTGTGTTCCTGGTACAGGAGCAAGAATTATGGCCTTTGTTGGTGGTCCATCTACAGAGGGAACAGGCTCTGTAAGTGTTTTTCGTATAAATCATATCATGGATCTTACTTTCTTGTGCCTCTACTTCTGATGATAGAAATCTTACTCGAACCGAGTTATCACACTGGATATCAGATACAGATGTTATATCTTTCTAACTTAATGCTCCCATTAATTTGACAAGGTCATGGAATTTTATTCGGTATGGCTTTTGTGGTCGAATGCTAGTTTCTTTTTAAAAATTTGAAACAAGGAGGCCCTTCTTTCCTTGTTGAAAAGTTATGTCTGGTAATTGAAAGATATGCAGAATTTATTTTCTTTAAATATTCAGGTTGTTAAATATTAATGTGGAGTCAAAAGTACAAATGGATTACAAACCTACTTGCCATAGAGTGCGAAACCTACATTACAAGAAAAGAAACACTGCTAATGCTCAAAACTCTTATAGTTCTGGTAACATGATTAACAAACACTATTCATGGAGGTAAACTCTATGTGCTTGAAAATATGAAAATTTCTTGAACATGGCTCATTGAAACTTAAAAAGCATAATCCTCATAATATTATAGTTTAGTTTTGATTACATAGTTCGTAGAACCAGTAATTTGGTAGTGGTATGTGATAATAATGTGAACTGACTGTCAAGCATCTCTGCCTAATGCAGCACATTCCTCATCATGCTATACTAAACTATTGAGGTTAAAATATCATGTATTTAAAATTTTTCTTCTTCATTTTATATTTTTTTTGAGTGGTGATTGTTCGTATTCAGTATTAGTTGGGCCACAGTACTTCAATAAAGAAACTTGTTGGTGTTTCAACTTTCAATAATCTTCAATCTGGTTTATAGGTTGATTTTGAAAATTTTGCCTCCAAAGGGTAGTGGGACCATTTTTAGCAAATCACATTTATGGAACTGGTGTTACATCTTAAATGGAGAACCTTTTTCTCGTATTTTGCTTGTAGTTCACCCCAGGTTGGTTTCTGGATTATTTCCATCATAAGATGAATTTTTTATGGTCTTGAAGGTTGCTGCAGGAAACTGTCTGCTTTCTTGTTGAAGTTCCTTTGCCATTGTTTACAAGTTACATGTTTACACTATCTTTTCCTTTCTTTTCTCTTTTCTTATATGTTCCTAAATGCCCTCCGGATGCTTGCAGATCGTATCAAAGAATCTTTCTGAGCCAATTCGTTCTCACAAAGACCTTGATAAAGGAGCTGCTCCACTTTATAATAAAGCAGTGAAATTCTATGAGGCACTTTCAAAGCAACTTGCGCATCAAGGTCATGTATTGGATTTGTTTGCTTGTGCACTTGACCAGGTGCGTGCTTCCAGATTTTGATTTTAAACATCTCATTGAATTTTCAGCTGGTATAATTTTCTCCTAGTCTTCAAGTTGTGAGTGTCTTAGTTTGACTCTTAAAAGAGTGTTTATTTTGTTTCTTAATTGATGGTTGGCCTTGGTTTTTTAGATTTTTTATCTTAATAATACATGAAAGTACATTTTTGAAAATTGTTATAAACCATATGTCAAAAACAGCATCAATTGGAATAGAGTGTATGGAAGATATAACACCAACGCATGTGCCTGTCGAGGTTGTGGCAGTATTCGATATAACGTTATTTGATAGTTGTTGCTGATATTGCAGCAGCGACAACTTTGATCCTACGTAGAGCTGTTTGCTAGCTTAGGAATACTGCTGCAGCTGCTCTAGCTGTAACAACTTTACTCCTATATACAGCCATATTCCAGCTTGATACTACTTCTGCGAAGTAGTAGCTGTTCTCCAATGACAGTATCCTTCTGTGCTGCTACTGCAGCAGCAACAGCTTTGCTCTCAGGTAAAGCCAGCTATTTGCTACCTTAGTATTAGTAATACTGTACTACGACTATAATATGTTGCAACTTTACTCCTTATAGCAATTGGCTATGTTAATACTACTCTGCTACTGTGTAACAGCAGTTTTTCTCTTATAAAGAGCTATTTGTTAGCTTAGTTCCAGTTGGAACAGCTTTGTTCCTATTTAGAGCTATTTGTTAGCTTAGTACTAATATTGCAGCAGCAAATTTTTGTACTTCAGCATCAACTTTTCTCTCACATAGAGTTATTTGCTAGTTTGTTACTAATAGTATTTTATTACTACTACGACAACATCAACCTTGCTCCTACAAAGAGTTATTTTCTAGCTTTGTACTAGTGCATTTGTGTACTACTATGTCTCCAGCATCAGCAGTAGTTGCTTTGTTCCTATATAGAGCTATTTGCTAGCTTCGTACTAAATAATGCCATAGTACTACTGCAATAGCTCTGTTAGTATATTGAATTGTTCAATAGTGTGATATTACTACAGTTGAAGTAGCAGCTTTGGTCTAGCGGCATTGACTTTTTATACTACTACAACCGCAGTAGCTTTCCTCTGGTATAACTATTTGCTAATTTATTAATTAGTACTGGCAGTATTCTACTAATACAATAATACTGTATAAGCAGTATCATTGCTCATATATGGAGAAATTTGTTAGCTTCTAGTATGTTGTATTACTGCAGCTATTTCCTAGTGTACTATTACTAATCTTGTACTAGTACTGTTGCTATAACTTTACTCCTATAGAACTAAATGCTAGCTTAGTGTTATTACTATAGCATCAACAACTTTGCTTCTGTATAGAAGCTATTTGCCAGCTATGTACTGCTACTGGATCAATTGCTTTTTCTTCTGTTCCTATTTGCTAGCTTTGTTTTGAGTGCAGAGTTTAAGCATGAGAAGCTATATTTTGCTTAATACTGAGGACCCAGAGAGAGAGAGAGAGAGAGAGAGAGAGAGAGAGCAATCAGATAAAACTCTTTTGGGAGGGCTGCACACGTGGTTGGATTCAGACCAGAGATGATAGTGGATTGGTACTGGTACTAGAGATGATATGCTTTGCAGTATGCCAGGTATACTGGACAGAATGCCTAGTACTGTAAGTGTACTGGACTGTGTCTGTAGGTTACGTATATCAGGTGGTATGTTTGTAGGTTAAGCGTATCAGGCAGTATGTTTGTAGGTTAAACATATCAGATGGTATGCTGAGCAGGGTAAGTGTACCATATGGTATGCCTGACTTAGAAAGGTGAGAATTGCTGTTGGCACACCAGTTGACCCTTGGACAGGTAAATACTGATCTGTATCAATTTATACAGTTGAAATTAAAATATTTGCTTCGTCATCGTATAAATTTTCAGGAATTTGATGTTTTGTAATCGATGACTGTTCGGTATGAAAAATGATGAATCCACCTTTTCATTAAGCAACAAAATTGAGAACAAAAAAATGGAGGATGTTCCTGTGCCGAATACCATGGGATGAAGAAAATTTCTGTGGCGTATGAAAGCGAGATGTCATAGAGTTTCTTTTTGCCTTTTTCCTATACCATTCTTTCTTCGTCTTTTATTTTTCTGTTTGTGTACATCAGAGGAAATTTGGTGTTGGTGTTGAGGAACTTATGGTTATCCTTACTTGCTAATGCTTTCTTAAATGTTCAGCTTTTAGGTTTTGTAACCATTCGTTTCAACCTTCAATTGTAATTTGATTTATTTTGGCCTAGCATTTGGTCAAAAGCTTTCAAGTTCAATGTGACATTGTCTTAGGGAAATTATCTTGTGCCTTGGTTCTGAAGTGATCAATGTATGAAATCTTGGTAATGCCTTTGGTATTAGAGCTATTTTCTCAATTCACCATGATGTAGATAGGATGTCATTGTGGACGGGAGTGTGTTTGATTGCCAGATGTGTCCTTGATGGTGTCTAGGGGAAGACAATCTGATGATTGCATTGGTCCATTTGAGGGTTATATGAACACCATAAACCTGTAGGAAAAAAATATATTTGCAAATATGATACACAATGAAGGATTTTGTTGCTTCATTTGAGTAGTTCACGTATTGTTATTGAGTACTCTGAGGTGTGAAATATTGTCAAGATAAACAATTTCAAGCATTTCTGACATGACCATGATTAAAATGGAATTGCCCTTTATATTTCTTTTGGAATGTTCTAGACAATGCTCTTAATTACTGTAGATTTTGTTTACTTCTGAAGGGGCATTCTGGGTCTGCTAATTTGTGGAATATATTGTCGGTACTTTTGAGGATTTACTGTGTTTTCTCTGTTATATAAGTTCACACTTAACAGTTTCTCTTTTAGGTTGGGGTGGCAGAGCTTAAAGTTGCAGTTGAAAGGACTGGAGGTATTGTGGTTCTTGCAGAAAGTTTTGGACACTCTGTTTTCAAGGATTCACTGCGACGCATTTTTCAGTCAGCTGAGTATGATCTTGGTCTAGCATTCAAGTAAGGTTCCTCCCTTGAGAAACTGTATTTGTTTAGAATTTAAACTTGTATCCTATTTAATTCTATCTGCCTTTTAACTTTTTGTGGATTCTGAGCCATAACTTGGCATATTAGATGCTTTTCCAAGTAGGTAATACCATCACTTACTGTTGGTATTTTCTTTGGTGTTGATTGTGGGGTTTCTTTGGGGATGTGGTGTGGGTTGAAAATTTGGTTTCTTCAGTGGCGTATTTGAGGTTAACTGCTCAAAGGATCTGAAAGTCCAGGGCATCATTGGTCCTTGTGCTTCTCTTGATAAGGTGGGTTGATATGACAGTTGAAGTTCACAGTTCACACTATCATTTAATTTGGTTATAATGTTGGTTATAATGTTGGTTATTGGTGTTTTTGAGCAGAAGGGGCCTTTGTGCGCTGAAACAATTGTTGGTCAGGGAAACACAAGTGCCTGGAAGATGTGCGGCCTTGATAAAAAGACATCGTTATGTTTGATATTTGAGATTGTGAGAAAAGATGGTCCAGAAACAAATGCTCAACCTACAAGCAATCAATTTTATTTCCAATTTTTGACATAGTATGGGTGATATACTTTCTTATTTTCTATTTTGTTGCATTATTTTACTATCTGGACAGCTGTGTACTTTTTGACAAACGTTAAAGATCTTTCTGCAGTTATCAACATAGCGATGGCCAGATGAGATTACGTGCAACCACTCTGTCCAGAAGATGGGTGGCAGGTCCTGGCAGTACACAGGTTAACTTGGACTACATTTTCTGCATTTGCTGTTGTTTAATATGCTATGCATATGTTGTCTACATATCAATGTTGATTAGTTCTGTATAGCAAAGGAGTAATTATACCATGACTTGTCTTCTACAAGCTGCTTTTTTTGGGCTTAAATAATGCTCGAGTTACTTTTTATATGAAAAAGATGAAGCGATTGCATTCACATTTTTTATTTGCTACTTTTGCTGACCCTTTAAAATTATAAAGATTCTGAGTATCTTGATGAATCTTATTAGATAAAGAGAAATAGACAACAAACTATTTAATTAGCCACATGAAATCATTCTTGATTGCATGCCGAACCCTGAATGTGGGCTTGAATCATTCTGCTGACTTTAACAGGTACTGTTAAGAAGGATATCTGAATGTTCTGATTGAACACCATGCTCTGTTTTAACAAAGGCAATCCTGGGAATTGCTCCTTTACAAATTTTGATTCAATATATTGCATGTAGGTAGACATTTTCCATGTGGGATTTGTTGATTTGGGGCATAAATTTATTATTTATTAATTAATTTTATCTATATCTGTTATTGGATTGGTATATCTATATATATAGGTTGATCAGTTTTATATATTGGAAAAGAGTACTTGTTGCTCTGCTGGATTCCCTTTAATATTTGTAGGTTGATTCAAACCTTGAAAAGATTATACCTTAAGCTATTCAATCATAGATCTTCTGTTATATTAAGCTTTGATGTAACTTTTGTTATATTAGACTTTTAAGTGTCAGCAAGACGTGGCGTTGTTTTTCTTGGAATGATTCCGAGTCTCCATTTTTAATATCCAATTTCTGTACTATTTAAAGAAAACTTGCACATCATAATGATTTGGCATTATTTTGTCACTTAAGATTTATACTAACTGTTATGTGAATTATCATTTTCTAGAATCAGGTTTCCATATCAGTTTGTATTCTTTTGTGGTTATAATTTGATGTTGGTGCAGAAAGTTTTCATTTATTTGGAAGGAGTCTGTGATAGAGTTCATAAATATTTATTTTGGGGCCTTTTAGAAAATAAAAGTGGATCCAGCAATTATATCAATGTGATAAAAGGTATTCTTGATAAAGAGTTAATTGATATTATGACTATAAGGGTTGTGATTAATTAGTTTCCTGGGCGAAATTGTGGATCATCTTTATGTTCTTACTTCTTCACATTGGTGATGGACACATTAACTATCCATATACATGATAGACTCCAGGATATATGTTATTTACTGCCAATTGGAGAGTTTAGTTGTGATTAATTCTATATTTGAGTTGTGGGACAAATATCAAAATTTAAAGTATTTTATATTAATAAGGATTAATACTGAATATATGAAATGTGGTTAAGATGGATGAAAAACAAGTTTTTGTAAGTAAAAGTTTTAAATATTTTGAATATATTATTCAACAGGTTGTAGAGTTTGATGATGAAAATATTATACATAGTTAAAACTAAGTGATTAAAATGGAAAAAATTCATTGGGGATTTCGCATGAACATTTCATGCTCAAATTAGAAGGAACTTCTATAATATAGTTCTTAGATTAGTCATGCTTCATTATTAGAGTGTTTATATGCATAAGAATCCACATGTATTAAAAGGCTTTATAGTTGATGAATAACTTGGTGCACTTTGATAGAAATTGAAATGAGGTAAGATTGACTCAGATGCTATGAATATGTATAAAGGAGATGTATTGATATTGTGGTTAACGGTGGCTAGACGAGATTAGTTGATTCGAATTAGCAGTGCAAGAAGATTATGGTGGTAGATATAAGAAGAATTTACTATGAACAAATAAAAGGAGAGTTGAATGCTGTTGACTGAATTGGAAATATTGCATTACATGAAGCTCAATGATGAGGTGACCCCAAATAATTGGGAGTTCTTTTGTTGATGCAGGTTAAAGAAGTTGATACTTGTTTAGTAAATTCTTATATGATTAGTATGAAGAAGAAAGAAACTAGTTCAACATAAGCTGATGCTAAGAACTAGAATTTTGATTAAGAAAAGGATTATTTACAATTTCTTTTCAGTATCTTCTGCCAAAATGCTCATATGGATTACGTTCCTCCATCAACGTTCAACTTGATTATAAAGAAATACTTGAACTTGAAAAATTTGTGAGTTTGTGGACTAACCTATTAAAAGTTATAAATACAAATATGGGATATTCGTGACACCCCAGTATGGTTCTGCATTGGAAGTGGGAGAAAATTTGAGTTTGTTTATAGGACAAACTGGGTCTATTACTTTAAAATTGAGTTTGTTTATTGGCAAGTGGTTGGAACCTACTAGGCATATGGAAGATGGGCGTGCAATTTCTTGTCATACTTGTATCAACTATGTGATGAAGTACAGAGGACATCTAACCATTTCTGGAGACCAATTGGAAACTTCAAAATGGATGTTTCCTGAACAGATATTTATGGTCATTTGGAGATGCATCTTAATATTTATGATTGAGTCAAGCCCTTATGTACTGAAGAGTGCTTACACAGTGAATAATCTTTTCTGTACTTTTGTAGGATTTGGTATCTGGATTTGACCAAGAAGCTGCTGCTGCAGTCATGGCACGCTTGGTTTCTTTCAAGATGGAAACAGAGGTATGCTTTATTGTTTGAATTTATTGCATCAGTGGTAACAATTAACAATCATATTCTTTGTTTACATTGATAGGCCTAAAGGCTAAAGTTATGACACTATGTATAGAATTGTTGGTGATTCAGCTGCTAAATTTCGGTGAATAATACCTGAGAGTATGTATAAAATTTATAACCAACTTATGGTGTTTTTAACTAAAATGGTGCTATCGTGCCTTGAGTTTGGATAGGGTAATATTTTATATCTGATATGAAATACTTTGTTGCAATACATTGGCGATAATACAAGTCACAAAACCAAAAGAAAATTTAATGCATCTGTACAACCAAATGGAAATTTATATCTGGTGATACGTCTCTGGAATGCTGTTGGAGGACTAAAATTGATGTTCTTGTCAGGTTTTGTACTAGTAAAATCAAAATGTGATTTGTAAAATTGAGAAATAGGCCTTCATAATTAACCATTTTTGAGGGTCAAGGATATTTTCTTGATTTATTTACTGTTACCTTTTCAAATTTACCATATTGAAGGTCTTATTAATAATTATAATGTTTGTAATATATTTATGTGACCAATTCCTATCAGCTTGTTTCTCGTAAGAGATAAGAAACACTTTGCTTTTTTTGGTGTTTCATATTTTGATGTCCTGCTAAATGACTTGTCTGGATTTGTTTCTGTAGGCTGATTTTGATCCAATACGATGGCTTGATCGATCGTTGATACGTTTGTGTTCCAAGTTTGGAGATTACCAGAAAGACAGTCCATCCTCTTTCAGCTTATCTCCACGCTTATCAATATTTCCTCAATTTATGTTCCACTTGAGACGTTCTCAGTTTGTCCAGGCATGACAAAAATATTTGATTTCAAACTGGACAACTGACAAGTCTCATGCATTTTTCTCTATGTTGTTCTATAGAATAAAATTTTCCACTCTGATCTTAATATCTTTGTTATATTTCATGAAGGTCTTTAACAATAGTCCTGATGAGACAGCATACTATAGGATGATCCTGAATAGAGAGAATGTTGCAAATGCAGTTGTTATGATCCAGCCATCACTGATATCTTACTCCTTCCATTCTGCCCCTGAGCCTGTTCTTCTGGATGTAACTGCAATTGCTGCCGATAGGATTCTGCTGTTGGATTCTTATTTTACGGTGGTTGTATTTCATGGAATAAGCATTGCACAATGGCGAAATGCTGGCTACCAAAATCAACCTGAGCATGAGGTGATCTAATCATAAATGTTACATTTTTTAATTTTTGACCTTCAGATTTCTTGTCAATTACAAGAAGCCATGCAATCGTAAAAAAAACGATCTACTTCAATTGTAATATCATTTGATTTTAGAATAATATAATAATAAAAGCTGATAAATGTGCAAGTCACATGCATGTGAATACTTATCCAACATGGCTAGTTGGTATGAGCTTGGAAGTCCATATGCATCTAGAATGTACTATATGGAACTGTCAGTTCTGGTGATTTCTACCTTCACATTTCATAGTTACATTAGCAATGAACATAGGTTTTCCTGTTTAAACTTGATATCTTACTGCTGGTTTGAAGCAATCCTTTTATAGTTTATCAATCTTGCCTGCTCTGCATAGGTGCCTGTCAGATAGGTGCTCTAACTTATCTTGAATAATACATAAATTTTGTTGGTGATGTGCATTATCCATCTATTGTGGTTAACTATTTTTGTTTATTCACTTTCTGGTTTCTCATATATTTTCTATAAATTGGTGAATACATGGACTGGTACTGCTTGGTTTTTATTTTATTTAGTGTTGTATTTTCTTTACAGACATTTGCTCATTTACTTCAAGCTCCACGCGATGAGGCAGATGCAATAACAAAGGAGCGATTTCCTGTTCCTCGTTTGGTCGTTTGTGATCAACATGGCTCCCAGGTCACTTTCTCTCCAATTTTCTAAATTTAGTTGGCTCTTTTTAACTTTAATGTGTTCCTGTCAATGGTAATTAGGACTGCTTGTTTTTATGCATATATGAACAATAATTATTCCAAGGCATACTAAAGAGTAGGTTTTCAACTAACTATAAGCACGAAAAAAAGAAAACAAGGTCAACCTTTTGAAGCCAATGTACTGCAATTATTTGGATTAATTATTATCTTGGGATATAATCCCTAAATGTGCTGTCTGCAACTTTATTACATGATAAGTGAACAATGTATTATTATTTTATTTGTTTAGTGTTATTTTGGTGGTCCCCAAGAGTAGGGTTCAATTTATGTGAAAAAGAAAATAAAATTTAGAGTTCTTTAACATCTGTATCATAGAACAAAGCAATTTAGCAAGTTGATTTTTGTTCTATGTAAAATGGTATGGATGGACTCAATCTAGAAATCTCACAAGAAACATTCTTATTTAGTATCATCGAAGTGATTGAAGATTAGAGCGATCTTGCTATGGTCCATAATGTGAAACCCTTGAAGCTCGGACTTGTCCTTTACATGCACTGCACACATGTTCACATGAAATGACACAGATTCTAGCATTGGGTTTGCGTCCAATTTTGCCAGATTCAGCTGCGTAGTTTAAAAACTGGTGGGTCTTGGTTGAATTTAGCCAATCCAGACCAGAATTGGCCAGTTTCAACTAGTTGTTGATTTTTCATCACTGATGAAGAAGAGGCAGATAATCATTATAGCTGGAGAAGAAAAAGCAGAGAAGAAACCTACCTCCAATGCACTGCTGTTGCCCTGCTATAGCCACTACTAAGCTGTCTTGCGACAGCCATGTTTCTGTCATCATCACGTTGCCCTGCTGATACTGCCATTGAGCTTCCATGGTGTTGTTTGCTGCGTAAGTAAGAAATTGAGAGGGCTTGAGAAAATTAGGAATCCAGGAGTGTAGTTCACAGGAGATATCTAATGATCTTCATGGGTTAGCATCCAGGATCTGCTTTTCTTTTATATATTAAAGGAGACAACAAAAATTTTAGTATTCACATAATTGTAATATTTTCAGTGTATGCAATTAAAATACAATATTAAAAATTTAAATATAAACTTAAATAATTAATTTGTGTCATCTCTTTTCATTCTACATACTTCTAGATGTTTTAATTTGGACCCAGTTCCACTGTTTCAATCATAAACTTTGATTCTTTACCAGCATTGCATCCTAAATTGAGGTAGTGGTTTACTAGAAACTAAGATTCATATCCATGCCTCACCTATCTACCCTGAGTCTGAGTAACTTGGCAAAAACTGCTAAAGGTTTCTGTTGAATATTGTTAATGCTGATGCTTGATGCTACTCTAAAGGGCAGCAATAGTTATAAAGTTTTCCTGACTCTTGTTGCTAGATGAACTAAATGGCAATATAGAATATTAAGATGATTGTTTCTTCATGTCTTCCATTGTTTGTTTGATGCGTTGTGTAGAAGCCCAAGGGTAAGTGTTACAAATATTTGTTTATATGTATCTCCACCAAATTGGCATTTAGAGAGGTGATATAGTAGCTTCAAGTGCCAAGTTAGAACTTGCTAAATAATGGAAAACTTATTTTGATAAAGCACTATGCATTTTACAAAACACATTTTGTTCAGGAGTTTCCTATTTTGATGGATTTTTAAATATGACATTGTAGTCATAGAGCATGAGTCTGTCTCAAGATGTTTGAGTTTTGTTTTTGGTCTTATAAGCATAGAAGTTACTGCTGCAATGGATTTTTTGCTTGGTTAGAATTGCATATTAGATAACAGACACATCACTCCTTTTTTTCATTTAGTTTGCTGCCTTTTAATTTACTTGCCACAACCAATTTTTAATAAATCAGTTTCACATTAAGCTTGATTAGTGGAAGATCACTACAAATTTAGGCTGATTGATAAGAAAAATAATTTGATATTTAATATTGCAGGCTCGATTTCTTTTGGTGAAATTGAATCCATCAGTCACATACAACTCTGACAATCCTCCGCCGCCTGGTGGAGATATCATATTCACAGATGATGTTAGCTTCCAGGTTTTCTTGGATCATCTTCAGCGTCTTGCAGTTCAGTAACAATATGGTGTTAGAGCAGTACCTATTTCGTCTTGCATCTCATTATTCATTGTACGGTAAGGAAAGCAAAGCGTGGCCCACTGTTAGTCCCTGGGTAGGCTTTTGAAAATTTATCAGCTTCTCTGTTTGAGGATTTGTCTTTTGCTCTAATTGTTTGTAAATATTTTTGTATGTACACATTATCCGTATTCCCTGGTGGTGGTGTCACATAAAAGATGTCATTTACGATAGCTTGATGGTATAAAATTTCCACATCAGACCATTGGCGACATTGTTATTTGGATAGCCTTCTTGTTCTTGAGCTGTTGAATTCAACTTGCGGTTATATGTGCATGCTAACTTTGACGGAATTGAGTTGTTTCTGTCCGGAATTGTGGCTTTGCTGGCAGCAGCGAAGTGGACTTTGGCCAAACTTATGGTAACGTGCAAGCATTGTTCTCTACCATCTCCAGTTTCCTAAGGTTATCTGCCGCACGAGTAGATTAGATGTCATCAATTCGTTAAAAAGCTTTAGCTTTAATTTCCATGGATTTGAAAATGTGGCGTTTGTATTCTCCAATTATCATATCTATTGATGTAAGCATAGCTGTAGCGATTTTGCTAATGTAAACATGAAAACTCTAGAAATCTGTATTTGGACTTTTATTCAGTTAAATTTATTTCATGTGACATTAAGCATTTTATTTAGAAAGATGAAAGTAATATTTCTCCTGGTAAAGTCATCACCTCCTATCAGAAACTTCTCGATATTTGGCGTGCTCAAAAGGAGGCTTAACTCTTTTTTTTTTTTTTTTTTTTGTTTTTAATCATACCATCATACAATGTGTTAGTAATCATACCATCATACAAGCAATTGTATTTATTTATTTTTTCTTTTGCTCCTTATTTCTTTTCTTTCGATTGCTTCTTTTTCTTTCTTTTTTCTTTTGGTATATATTAATATATCGAGATATTGATTATACATAAAATTAGAGAAGGATTAGACGATCAAATGGAGTTTTGGTTGATGGAAGAGAAGCATGAATCTTTTGTCATTATTAAGATCTATAAAAATTATATATTTAATAAAGTTTAATACATTTAAATATTTATTTATAAATTTTTATTAAAATATTTTTATTATCATGTTATATCTCATCTTATGCCATCAATATTAATCGTTTCACATTTTAGCTCTCGATTTAGTTAGTATATGTCATTCATTCACCCCCAGAGAGCAGCGTAATCTCAGTACTCTCCTTTGGTGGCTCGATCCACGTGGTCATTCGATACGCTTCTAAAAGCTACAGAGTAGTTTAATACGGGCCATAATATTAGCACGTCAAGATAGATAGGAGCTTGCATGAAATAAATAATCCAAAAGTGATGGAAGAAGATAAACATGACTCGACCTCTTCACGTATACATATGAACCACTGAGGTCAACCTTTCACAGCGAGAAAAAAGACCGATCCTATTTATTACGATATAATAAAAGCAAGAAATGATAAAGATAAAATATTACGATATAATTAAAAAAATAATATTTTTAATCAAAAAAAAATATAAAAATAATATTAAATAAGAGATAAACCAAGAATAATTATAAAATATTTTCAAGAGCATACACTTTTAGTTCATGAATCGTGATCCTATTTATACAACCTAATAGTAATCATCTTACCATCTCATGTCATTCATGATTAAGCTAAGTGTAGGAATTATCCCTATGACAATAACTTCTTAGATCATGGGTCATTTAGATAAAACTATTTAGATATTGCTAAAACTATCTAAGATATAATAACTAGATAAGATAATTAACTACCTATGAATCAATTCTCAATACTTCCTCTTATTCATAGTTACATATACCAGTTTAAGATATGAAATAAATATGCTTATGAGATGAAATTGACTTAGTAAGAATATCTATAACTTATTCAACGGTGCTATAATATTTTATTGTTATAGCTCCACTTACTACAAAATCTCAAATAAAATGATAATATATCCTCTATATATTTCATTCTTTCATGAAAGGTTAGACTCTTCGGCATTGCAATTGTGACTTTGTTGTTATAAAATATTTCAGTTACTTTTTTTTGTTCTTAATGATGATCTCCAAGAAGTCTTCTAAGTCATATTGCTTGACAAGCTGCTGATATTCTAACAACATATTCTGCTTTTGATGTTGACAATATAGTTGTTTGTTTCTTTGAATTCCAAGATATAGCTCCTGATTCAAAGCTGAAAATGTTACATGAAGTACTTTTGTATTATCGAAAACTCTTGCCCAATTACTGGTGAAACCAAATAATTTATATTTAAAATTATGAGAATACCAGAAGCCATAATCTATAGCTCCGGTAATATAATGTAGAATTCTTTTAATAGTTCTGATATGATATTTGCTTGGACTATGCATAAATTTGAAAATGCACCAACATAAAAGGTAATATCTAGTCGAGTATAAGTTAGATAGATCTAAGCCTTCAACTAAACTTAGTATCTTGCATTTGTCAAACATATATCATATTCAAGTTTTAATTTCTTATTTACATTCATAGTTATTGTTATAGTTTTGTAATTAATTATGTTAGATTTTTTAAGTAGATTTATTATATATTTTTTTTATAAAATAAAATTTTAGTTTGATCCTTGCTTCACCTCCAACCTACCTAAGTCTAACATTTTAAACTTATTCACCAGCATTTCTTAAATTCTACCACAAGAGAGTTAAATGAACTCATATATATAATATCATTAATATAAAGATAAACTATAAGAAAATAATATCTACCTTCATTTTAGATAAAGAGTAGGTCCATTATTACTTTTTTTAAATCTATTTTGATAAAAATAATGGTCAATTTTACTGTATCATACCCTTGGTGTTTGTTTAAGTTAATAAAGTGATTTTATGAGTTTATACACTTTTTTTTCGTATCCTTTAATTAAAAACAATTTAAGTTAAGTAACAAAAATCTTTTATTGTAAGTCTTTATTTAATTTCACATCAAATTGATAAATAAGATAACTCAAGTAAGCAACTAAAGCCTTACAATTTTAAAACTAGCAACTGAAAAAAAAAAATATCAAAATTAATATATTGCTGCGAATATCCCTTAGCTATAAGCCGAGCCTTATGCTTTCGGATATTTCTATACTTTGTTTTAAATATTCATTTCAATCTAATAATTTTTTTTAAAGATCCATTAGCTCATAAGTTTCATTTTTCTCAATTGATTGAATTTTCTCATACATATATTTTTTCATTCCTCATTTTTAATTATTTTTTTAAAATTTATATAATCTAAAATAAATAAAATAAATATTGAATCATAAATTTTTGTTAGAGATTTAAATTTTCTTGGAGTGGTTTTATATGAGAAATTATTTGATGAATTTGAACTGCTATTGGGTAAGGCTAACGATAAACTTACTAGAGTAAGATCTATCACTTTAATTCTATAGAGTCTAGTTCTATTGGAATTTAAATTTATTTTTTACCTTCATTATTCTCTCAATTTCAGCTTGCCCTTTCATCAAACACAATATTTCTATTAATAATAACTTTGCTACTAATAGGATTATATAATTAATACATTTTAGATTATAAGGAATAACCATTTAAGATAGATATTTTAGATTTTTCATCATGCTTATAATAATTTTACGAATTTACCAAAGCATAAGCAATACAATTAAAAATTCTTAAATGACTTATATTTGGCTTTATACAATACCAAGCTTTAAAAAGAATTTAATTCATAATAGCCTTTGGTAAAATATTTAACAAATAAATTACGGTTGCAAATACTTCTACTAAAAATTGATTTGGAAGATGCTTTCCCTTTGCAAACTTTTTACCATTTTAACTATAATTTGATTCTTATATTTAGCTACATCATTTTGCTTCGGTATATGTGATATTGTTAATTTTTTATGAATACCATTTCTTCAAATTAGACTTATTAGATATAAATTCACCACCTCTATATATTTGAAGGATCTTTATGTATCTATTATTTTGTCTTTCCAAAAGTACTTTAAATTTTTAAAAATTATCAAATATTTTATATTTCAGTTTCAAAAAATATACCCAACTTATATGATTATAATCATCAGTAAATAATAGAAAATATTAACTTCTACTAAATGATTTTATATTTATAGATCTACATAAATTAATATAAATTAATTCAATATAATTAGATGCTCTCTATGTTTTTCTAATAGGAAATGGTTTCTTAATTTGATTGTTATAAATGTATCATATACATACATCAAATATATTAATTTTGAACAATCCAAAAACTATTTTTTTTTACTTAATAATCTTAAACCCTTAATGTTAAGATATTTATATCTTAAATACTACAAATTAGATTCATTCTTTTAAGTTATAATAAGAGTATGCTTTTTAACATTTGAAACATTAAGTGAAAATATCTTATTTTTGTTGAATCTC